>JAQIVE010002299.1:0-20402 GCA_034698285.1 Sminthurinus bimaculatus | reverse complement strand
GGGTTGACCTAGAGACTTGAAATTTTCAGGGTAGGTAGATCTTGACCTAATATATCAGAATACGAAAGCTAGCGAAAATAGCAAGCTCAAAGTTATATGAAAGTCCTCATATGTATATTGTTTTCATTTTTCATCGTTTATAGAATTATGTAATGTTTGTTTTGTCTTTCTTTTTTGCCTTAGTTTTTTGCGTTTTATTTTTTAATACTCCATTAATCTCAACTAAATGTGTGTGTGTGTTCATGTAGACAAGTGTTGGAAGATTATTGAAAGCGAACAGGACAACGGAGTAGAAGAGCGTGAGTGAATGCAATAGTTGGATTTCAGTCTGTCTGTTTATGTACTAAATTGCCCGTGTTTGTGTTTGTATAGATCTACACTCTAAAAGATGGAGAATGAGAAGAACAAGAAAGAGAAACATACAACACTCACGTGTGGACACACGATTTAATTGCGTGTCTAAGAAGATCGCAGCTTGGCGTCTTTTCTCCAGTTGGTTGCCTCGTCGGTCTGTGGCCTATGGCTGTTCATTTTAGGAAAAATCGACTCGAGCCGTTGGTTAGGGCTTAGCAGGCGCTCCATTGGTCCTGGATATTGCCGTCACTTTGACTTTTCATTTAAGATTTCCAAATTAATCCTAGCGTCTTTGATTTTAGCACTAAGTCTCCATTAACGTTAACTCTACTGCCAAGAGAAGACAAGATAAAATTGATATAAAGTACGCTGTCATAATTTTTTTAAGGATTAGTGCGACCTCCGATGTGCTACACTGCCTGAAAGTCTACACTTTTCTGTGATGCCACATTATACTTATATATGTATAATACATACGCATAAGATATATGTACAAATACAGTTCTAGTATATATGGTGGATTCTCCCCTCCTGAATCCACAATGCGGAGGTATCTTCGTCCATCTATCTATTCTATTATTCTTCGTGTAATCGCTTACCTATATGGCTTATTTTTCTCTGCCTATATACCATAATATAATGTTCTATATACTGTAGAAGAAAGCAAAAAGACAGAGACAACTGCCTAATATCTTTTGCTGTTTCTTCACTAAATACAAGATATGTATATGTACATTTCATCAGCTTTCTTTTTCTCTTCCCCACAGTCTTGGACTTCTTTCATTAATACAACGGAGGAGGAAAAAACTAATAACTCTACACCTTAATACCGTCCCAGTGTATGTATTTGTTTAGTGTGGGGCTCAATAATAAAATAATAAGAAGAACAAGGTTGGAAAGATCATCGTTCTATTCTCATATTTATGGCTGGCTAAGTACAATTCACCAATTAAGAATTTAAGCAGAAGGGATGCCCGCTGGACAGAATCGCCACATCACAAGCCACCAGGTCAGAAAACCTAGTTGGTTGAACCAACACAGTCAATTTATTCGTAGTAGTCTTATCTACTCACACACAATAATAATAAAGGAGAGGCAAAACAAAGGATTAATTTACTGTACTAATGAAACCGAAATACAAAAGTTTATTTTATTCTATAGCAGTGTAAATGTTGAGGTACACGGAATTTCATACTATTTTATGTGCATAATATAATTTTGTACAATACATGTACGATGTACGTGTAAGTATGGTGATGATGAAATACGGATTAAAGCAAAAAAAATGGATCAATACCGAGTTGTATGTATTATGTGGAGAAGTTTGGAGCTTTATATGAGTTGTAAATGACCTTAATTAGTGATCTTAACTGTACTATTTTTCAAAACAGACTAAAAATAGCACAGTTGAGGGTAAAAGCAGGTATGTAAGATGTAAGTAGAAAAGCATTTCCTTCCAAAACCGTAAACGCGTATTTAATATTTAATCTAATCGCCGTTATATATATTTCGTTGTGCTTCCGGATATAAACATTGGATATTGGATTTACATTCACTTACGTACACGTAAGTGAATGTAATCAATCAGTAATAGGGGAAATTTCATAACACCGTTTAAAATGTACATATATACTATTATATCGGCAAATATGGAGCATGTGAGGGCTAAAATTTGAGAGGAAATAACGCATTAATTCGATGCTAATTTTCTAAGGAAGTTAAATAAATTGCTGAAATATAAAACTGCTATTCCTACGAGAAAAAAGAATTGCAGAAACACAAAGGGGTATGATTACTGAATGTCATTATGAATTCCTATTAGCATGATTGTTGCTATTACCCTTTTACCAAAGTTCTTTTCCCTTTCAGAAAGCTTAAAGTTTAAATTCTCTCATGAAACTAACGACAAATATATGCGCACAGAATTATTGAAATAATAACCTCGTATTACTCGCTGCCTTTTGATAAATATTTATACTAAGGCTCTTGCTGTATAAAGTTCTAATATTCTGTGAACTCGTCAACTGCTTGGCAATACGCTAATGTATATATGTCTAAATACAACCATTAAATGTGACCGCAAAAAACTATGATTGTCAATGTATAATAATATTATTATATCTTAATTTGATGTGTATATTCAAAGTACACGTATCTATATTATGTATTTTGATAATGTTACATCCTGGTAGAGAAAGGTTTGCATGCAATGCCACCCTTTCTTTGCTAATCAAAAGTCCCAACATTGCTTTTTTTTGCCATACTCTCCTTTTTATTTTAATATGTACTCAAAATAAAGCCAAGTTTTAATAACGGGAAACAGAAACTCTTTTTGCATGTAGATTCATATCTAGATTTTCGAAAGAGAAAAACGTTCAAAGTTCCAGAGAAAAAATAATAATAGAGCTATTTTGTGTATGTGTGTGTGGGGGGGGGCTCACAAAAATTTTCAAGTTACACATACGAACACTTTCTCTATATACTTAATACCTTACAAAATTATAAGGAAAAAGAATAAAAATGTATTTATTCCATTTCCTTATAAAATCGACTTTTAAATAATTTAGTACTTTTTCCAGTCAGCATATGTTGTGTATTTACTTACAATATACATATTATGTACTATGTACAATGTAAGTCAGGCTCAGAGACATGCTGACTTCAACTACAATTTTCGGTAGACAGCAAACAATAATATCAAATCATCATCATTATACATTATATTATGTACAGATTCCGTCCCCTTCATTTTTACATGAATGTATTGAGCTTTAGAAATAATATGCTTACATACTTACGATTAGTCCAGGTTTTTATGTACACTTCATGTCTGCATACATTATATTTACATATCTATTATATTTTATGATTCACATAATTACCCGACCAGAAATTGCGTTGTTAATATTAAATGAGCAATTTTTCTCTGTACCTTTTTTGCTAGAGTGTATATATATACGTATACACACATTAGAGGGGGAAATAGAATCGGTTTGCAACAGAAAGTACAAAATACAACGGACTATGCCCAAATTGCAAAGTCGTAGAATAATATGATGGATCATGGATCAATATTCAGGAAATACAATTAGAGGCAAATATATGTAGACCTCGACATGAATTTAGCGATTTCACGATTGAAATCGATTCAATTTTCATAATGCGAAGTTGAAAAAAACATGAAATTATATACACGTACAATTAGTTTTTAAAAAATTGCCGTATTATGACAGTTTTCAACTTTTCCACAATTTTACATTCGACATATATAACAATGCTATTTTGTAGGCCTATAATGAACTACATATCAAATAAATATCTGTTTGCAACAGATGGTACGTTGAATGGCATTAAAAAAGAAAATATTGAATTCAAACTGATCGTTTACCCACATGGTCAGTCATAATACGATAATAATATGAATATACTTAAATATTTTTCACAAAATCTAATTGATTGATCTTCTCAGGAGAGTCATAGTTTAGTTTGTTAGGAATATTTGACACTTACCTTGATATATTTTGCAGATTTCCAGGTTCAGGATGAGGCTCGGCGATCTCAGGAAGCTTGACGATGTCGTACATAACAAGTATATGCTAATCACTGGCATTTTATTAGCGACTTCATGAAATCAAACAACTATCAGAAGTACCTTTTCCCTTATTTTCTTTCCCTGTTCAATCATACCGGTTCAGCAAATCAACTAGCCTCAATCAAATCAGCAAGCCTCCAACCTGGTATGTCAAAATGATACTCATTATGTATTTTATTGTATTAACTTTATTCAGTTGTTTAGGACGTTTATCATACTTAATTATGCGCGTAGATATTAGATGTGCAAAGACTATTTTTTTAAATAACTAAACGGCAACTAAAATTAACTTATAGTTCAACGTTGTCGTCGTCGTAGATTTCGTCGCTATGGTTTTTTTCAAATATTAATTATATCTTGTATCTATCGTCGCCAAGGTTTTTTTTCATAGCCATATGAACGCATGATTTACTGCTGAATAAGAATAATAATATAATATACACGTTAATGGCTATGTCACAAAATGTTGGAAGGCCTTTTAGGTCTTAAGTAATACGTTCATTTTTGAAATATTATGCTGTCTGTTATCCGATTTTTTCCATGATTAGTATATTTAGTAAGTTATTGTTCGATTTCGTTCTTTTATTATTTAAAAAATGTATCTTGTTCATAATGTCCATATGTGCGTTTAAAACTAAACTCTTAGAGAGTATGATCAGCTCTTAGGAATGAAAGGGATATAAAAAATATTAGAAGTAGGGATAGAGATGGAGGATGATATTATTTGGTTGATCTCACATCTCCATGTGTTTCGTGGCAGGAGACGAGACGGAAAGCCTCGAGATAGGAAATTCCTACACACCATGCCACACTTTGCGTGGAAGAAGGTCCGTACAAATTCATGAAATTTTGTACATATGAATGCCATTGTCCAGTATGGAGAGTTGTACAATTTTCATGTAATATTTTTTTTCATGTATAGGTAGATATATATTTCTGGAGAGAAATGCCTGTATAATACTGAGCTTCTGTGAACTTCTGTATTGAAAGTGACTATCGGTTATAGCTTTTCTCCTCTGTCTCTCTCCTCATCAAAGAATTTCAATCATTTCAGGTCCCAAAATGTTATGCTTTGGCTGACCTTTACAGTTACTTAAAAGATTATATAATAAAACGTTTCTAGTAAAGGTTAAGCAGCGTGTGCGTGACAATTCAAAGCGCAAAATCGTTTACTAAGGCTATAACGCAAAATCTCGCACAAAATTAAAATACTCTCGTGAAATTAGACTGTCGAAGTTGACAAAAGTTTCTCACATGTGTAATTTCACCTTGGATTAGAATCAAAATCACAGAGAATAAAAAAGAAAGGTACCTATACTGATATCATAACTAAATGTTACAGTGTAATGTATTACGCCACGGATTAGGCATCAAAGAAAAGTTCTCAAGGAGAAAAAACAACATAAAATTATTAAATTTTCTTCCGTCTTGTGACGTTTTTCTTCTTGTTTTCCTCCGTCTACTTTTTTGTGCATAAATAGTTTTGGGTTGTTATCAAGTATTAGATATTCCATCAAGTGACTCAACTGCTTTGCATATTATGAGACTTCCAAATCAAACTCACTTTCCATATTTTCGTCATACATCATACATATGTACATACATACATCTTTGGTTGATCATATGCGCTGATATTATGTAGTTGAATGATGAGCGATAAAAGCGATAAAAGTAGGAGCATCGGTAGAGAAGAGAAGGAGAGCGATCAGGGAAATGATATTTTGAAATATCACAGTGACGCTGCTGTAGGTAAATTCTTCTTTACTTTCGACTCTTGCTCCTTTCTTAAAGGCTGAGAACTTTACCCATGGGATATCGTCATGAGGTATAAATTGAATATTATATTATACATTATAACTCTTTTTGGTACTAACACCAAAGAAAAGGGGGAAAAACTATAAAAAAATGTCTATAGTATTATCTCCCTCTGTCTCTACTTCTTCTGATTATCCCTTGCCAGAGTGATGAAAACCGAAATTCATGGTCCGAATAATTGCAGGATTTTTAATGCTCGTCCCTTCGTTAGTTGACATTTTAAAAATGAGCTGGAGAGTCCAGCTTTTTTCTCGTTAAGGCATACATACACATATTATACATGTTCGGAAAGGGTGCACCTTTCCCTTCTCCTCTCTCTCTCTCTCTCACTCTCTTTCTCTCTCTCTCTCTCTCTCTGCTCTCAGACTGGATCTAAGCATGCTCAATTTCATATAACCATATCAATTCATAAAAATATGCTCACCGTGTCCTCTTCCTTGGATGTAGAACACATCGCTCTTCTTATTCTCGACATTAGCCTTTACATAATATTCAGACGGGATACAAACACGTACAACGTACACACATACATATACGGATATTACAAACGAATGTCGCCGTCATCTCATTCTCATTCTTTTTTATTTTGCTCACTGACTCGATGATGATGGACTGAATTTTTGTTTCTGTTTGTGCCTGTGTAAGTCGGCTGATGGCATTAAAACAAAAGAATATATAAAAAGGGATTCTGCCACATGAAGTGAATCTTGTCATCGTTGAGTTGGAAGAGCAATAGCAGAGAGCGAGAACTAGAATGAACAATTATATGCCTTTGGAATAGGAAGACACTGTATCATACCAAACCATATCATGTCATATCAAAACCATGAGCAGTGAACATGCATAATACATAATACATCATTGTATTTATTTGTTTTTATTATAATGTATGTATATTATATTCTATCTATATTTTCCAGCTAAATCTCATATGCATTCATTATACATTTACCAAGTAGGCTCAAATTTGAATTCGAATTATCACTCGCATACACGCACAAGTGAAAATACATAGTTTCCGCGTAATATTTAACATGTTATTCCATAATGTTCATTCCAATATGTGTAATAATACACATTGTAGTGCATACTGTACAAGTACATGCATAAGAATGTTCGCTTTGATGGACGAATAATAAAACAAGCTCAAGGTCTGCTCTCTGTCTCGGTGATGATGATATTTATGGGGCTAAACTAGGGCTGCTTCATCATCATCAACAACCGCACCAGCAGTAACTAAAGTATGTATACATTTAGTGAGTAATAATAGAAAGCAAGAGAATAAAAAATTGTGTTCATTTAGAATATATGTGCATATATATTCATATAGTCGAAGACGTATCGTGAAGGGAAGGAAGAGGAATAGAAGAGGCTTTGGTGCTTTGGCCAGTCCAGAATCTAGTTAGCTCGGTTAAGGCCCATGTCAATGACAAGAACAAAATGCAGTCGTATACGTACATGTATAATGTATATATTATATGTGTGTGTGTGTACAAATAATCTCGAGTACAATACTCGTTTCAGATTCCTAAACGCATATAATAACGAAGCAGAAATTTTTATAAAAATGACAGACCAGCCAGCAATAAACCAAGTTGAAAACCAAAGGAAAACCGGTTCCTCGTCTTTTTTGAGGATGTCGCATCAGAATTCCATAAAGAAATTTAAATCTTCTATTGATTCGTTCAGTGCATTGCATTGCTTTGCTTTCCAGCGGGAGAGAGGGAGAGAACGAGAGACAAAGAAAGAGCTGAGCTGGTCCTTATACATTATTATAATTTAACATTATATATTGAAATGTATTTGTAGAAAAGGCTTTCTTTCAACCTAACTATATGTACAAACGTATACTACTTGCCACTAATACCCACAACTTTCAATTCATGTCCAGGTTTGATATGAAGCATATCGGAAAGCTTGGAGAAGTTGTGTGCATGTGTAAGTACATACGAATTTTCTCATTCTCCCGCACCCGTTTTTTCTAATTTTAATTCTACATGTATACGTCAGATCTTTAGCTGCGATTTTTTCCAGTGTTTATATTGATACACAAGGCCCTAGCCATGATTATTATTATATGCTTGAAGAGGGCTTTGCATTTTCAAAGGAGAACATGGAGAATTTGTTTTGTTTCATTTGCATTTGGATTTGACCAAGAGCTTGTTCTCTATGGATGGATAACCCAGGAAATACATTGAAGCTGCCACCTTCCCTGATTTCTCTATGTATATGTATAATGAAATCGAAATCATTCTCTTCTTTTTACTCTCTCTTTGTCTTCAACTGCCCATCGGCCTCTACTCTTCTCCTCTTCTCGGACACATTTCATTACTTTGGACGATGAGAGAGTTCAAGTCTAATGAAACGGGACGTCTCATAAACAAGAGGAAAAATTAGCAGACCAGTACTGCACAAAAGTACTTATGTAGTATGTGTACAATATTCTCTGGAAAACCTTTTGCTGTTTTAAACGGGCCACTATTATTTATTCCTTAGTCGATCATTTAATCGTTGGCAACTTGAATATCTTTACTATATAAAAAATGTTCCAAGATCGACGTGTGATTAGTTTTTCATTTATATGACGCATAATAAGACGAGGATGGAATTTTTATATTTAAAATTATCATTATTGTATCATCGTATTGGCTATATTTTACTATTATATTATGCTGTATTGGACATTGTACTCTACTCTCTTGTAGTTTCTTTTTCCGTTCACCATCATCCTCTTCTGTGGGAATGAATTCAACTCGTCCACAATGGTAAATGGTATCAATACAAGTTCATGTATTGATAAAGAAAGGCAGAGCAGAAACGAAACGAAATAAATAATAAGAGAGTCATGATTTGTGAGTTGTGAGTGTTCATATAGGTTCAACTTGGCCAAAATGAACGACCTGTCAAGGTAAAGTGCGAAACATGGGTTGTGTGGTGGAAAAAATGAGAATTTCTATTCACTTCCACACTGAGTTTAATTAAAATATGAATAAAAAACCGCCCTATATGTATGTATGTAGTTCACAAATGCTCATAAAGTCTCAATTGTTGAAACAATTCCGATCTTGAAGGATTCTCGAATTAAATCCAAAACCCAATCTTGTGCGACTCTTATTATATAGATATAAAGGATAAAAGAAGCTGAAGAAAAGAAACCAAACAAGAGAAAAATTGACAGAGACGAGAAATCGGGGAAGAGCAAAAGCAGAAGGCAAAAGACAGAGTGTGAGAGCGAGAAAACGAAACAGAAGAAAATGAGAGCGAACAGATTGGCATTGAAACACACTGAGCGCTGAAGTTGAAACAAAGTAGCTGAAACTGACTTGCATGTTCTCCTTGTTCTTTTTATCCGACAAACGTTTGTCGTGCATGATATTATAACACAAAGTGATAATACAACGAGTCATAATACAAATACACGACAATGCACATGCTATTATTTTTATTATTATTTGTTTTCAGATGATATCCATGCATGTGTGTGTATTCTGTATTAATGCTCCGACTTACTATAATATACTGAATACTGATAGTGAAGAAGGAAGAGGACAGTGTAGATGTAGAAGGAGAAGGCTAGTCGAGAGTGAAATTCATGGTGAGATGCGTGCAGGGAAAAATATGGAATGAAGGCGCTGCTCACATGTCATTTGACTAATTTCAGAATATCACAAATGAAAAATAGGCTACATCCGACAGAATTCAACTACAAAACTACAGCTGGCGAGAACACGTAAGAAAATTCATATCTTCATATCATTCTAACGCTTTTACTTGCAAACAGTCACACTAACTCGCTGGATACGAGACAGCAGTATGCAGCTAACAATAAAACTAAAGCGTCGAGCCCTGTACTTTTTCTAATATGCATGTAATTACGGCTTGTGCATAACTATTTGAGAGAGAAAATGTTTTAGCGTTCTCAGTGAGAACTTCTCACTCCCGATGAGTTTTTCTATATAGTTTCAGTATCCTCGTCCTCATGCATAAGTATGTATGTAGATCCAGCATTTATACGTACCATGTGAGTTTAGCTTAACGCTTGATACAATTTTGCATTTCTAGTCAAGATTGATAGATATGCAAAGATGTAGGCAAGAAATGAATGGCCCAAGAGCAGAGAGAGAGAGAGAGTGAGACAAGGGAATAGAGAAAAAGAAACACTATGCCATGGCTTCATTCCCAACAGCCAACGGGAATTACTTCTAATGACACATGAAATCGAGCATTTAAATAAATGTTCTTCTCCTTGCCTCAACTCAATTATCTTTACTGTTGCCAAGCAAACATGCCAAAAAAATTCAAACCATTTCTTCATTTCACACACCCGTCCAACACTAAACACTACATAATAATATGTTTATCTATGTATATGTGTCGCATTGTATCTTGTTGTACTGTACTGTGAAATGTGTTTTATGCATGGAAATATTCTACTGTCATTTACAATCTGCAAAAGTTGACGAAAATTTCAACCATACATTACACACATCTTTATATCTGTTCTCTTATGTTCCGGCATTAAATGTAGGAATGCCATCTTTTTTACCACTTGAATACCCAGATGAAAATGTAACGCTGTCTTAATTATTTATTCTGATTTCAGTCATTTGGCTCTAGCACAAGCTGAAAATGAAGGATTAAGCACAAGCTTTTACCCCTTGGTTTGGTTTAATATTTTTTTTATTTATGAATAATATTGTGTACTTTTGCTTTAGAAAAAAGGCTGAAGCACGTTTGATATAAAGTTTGTCCTCAATGCGGAACAGAAGAAATGGTGTGATAGAATTTTCGACCAATTTGCATAAAGACAGACTAATCGTTTGAGCAACAACCATCTGCAGAGATGAATACTTTTGTGATCTGGTGTTCAATTCTCCAGTTGAGCGTGCAGAGAGAGAAAAGTGTGTGACTGTTTGTGTGTTGGCCATGCTCATAGACAAAGTCGTTTGCTCCTTTCTATTTCGATTCGGTAAGACAGACGGCTTCTCACATTACTCCACAGACAGCCAGGCAAACATACTTGTACACACACACTGTATACTGTATGTGTACACAATATACAGCCTATTAAGCGTGTAAAATACTTACACACCTACAACTTCCAACTTCTCTCTTCTGCTTTTGTCATTGCCACTACTGCATACAGACAAACTCAAAGGAATTCTTCCGATCTGGGAACATCTACAGCTCGTACAACTCTACACAACTGTATACATACACGTATACTGCATACAAGGGATACGCACATTGTGACGTGTATATTGGGTGCGAACACGTTGAGAGCGGCAATGAGCAAGATGAGAGAACGGGAGACGGCACGTGCCTCTCCGCTCGCAATGAGAAGATTCTCTTCTTGCTTGATTATGTAAATGATGGGCCATCAAAGGAGAGAGCAAGACTATGTAAATCTTAGGTATTTTAATAAGTACATTACAACTGTTTAGTGAAATTCGCCGCTCGTCTCATCTCTTCTCTCTACCCCACAGAGAAACAGCAGCAGACACAAAAACATATACATACATTTTGGATAAGAAAACTTATGCAATCCAGAGTCTGTGTATGTTATGCATTACATAATAAAGGCTTAAACTTTTGTCTGCATACAGAAAACATTATACGCACCGAAATACATAAAAGTATTTGTGCAGCGGCAATTCAACTTTTAAATTCACCACCATCAGAGATCAGAGAGGAAGAGCTGGAACGAAGGATATGAAGAAAAACTGTGTGGATACACAGCCCAAGGTTTGAGCATGTGGGGTGACCCCTTAGTATTTGCACACGTTGGAAGGCTGGCTAGTTTTATTTCCTAGACTAGCCTGAAATTTGATTTAATTTGCTCCCTTTGTACACTCACTAAAATTTAGGCGCAATTAAATTGCAGCTAAAAAGTATTTTTGTAGCTTTATCCATAATTGACCGAAAACTTTGGATTTTTTAAAAGTTTAGTCAAAGAATTTGGGGGAAGCATCTTGAAAGTACAAAACATAGGGAAATTATCTAAAATTGTCAAAAATGTTTCGATTCTAAAAGTCCACCCTGTATATTGTAAGATACAAGGAAAGAGAAACGAAAGAGTGTGTATTTTCATTCTCATTTCATTCGTTTCTCTCATTTCCAAGCTAACGGGAGTTGAAATGAAACGACATGTGAACGATTCTACACACACAAACACTGTATCACCATTGGACAAGAAGTAAGAAGTATAGTATAGTGTATAGTGAGTCGAGATCGTAATAAGAAAGACAAGGAGAACAAAAAATCTTCCTTTTGTGCAGTATAAGTAACTATACAGCGAGGAGAATCAACACAAGACGAGAAATCTTGTGTAAGCAGCCCATGCAAATGCATCATTGCACACCGAAAAGATTAATTTCGAACGGATAGGTGAACACGCTCGAGCTGGAGTCTCCTGAAAGAAGTAGAGGAGGAAGAAAGAAAGATGTATTATGTGCATATTGTACATATTACGATTCCGGGGTGAGGGAATCTACGAAAGAGATGTTCGAGGTGTACTATTGTGAAACGTATGGTCGATGTTATACATATATGTAGGAAGAAGGAGTAAAGAAAAAAAGAAAAATTGTGACATCAATGGACATATACATACATTGTGTATTTTCTGGATACTGATATATAAAAATAAATATTGTAGAAAATGGGCTTTCTACGTGTTATTATCCCTTTTATTCAACAACTTCTGCTATACTATTCTCATTACTACATGGATATTTTTTAGCTTGCTTTAGTTTTATGTACAGTATGGGCCGAGTTCTTTTTAATTATAAACACAACACGGGGAGAAGTATTCAGAACTTGCTATTTATTTACAGCCATTTGTGTGTATATTTGTATACTTTATTTGGTCGAAGAGGAAAATGAGAAATCAAAAGACAAAGAGAGAGACAAAGAACGTCAAAGATATTTATTTTTGTCAAGATATGAATATGAAACACGAAAGGCGAGGGAAATTGGAAAGAGACGACGAGATTGAAGCAGCAGCTTCTGTCCGGGACAAAAGCTCCCCAGTTATGCAAATAACTTTGGAAATTTATAAAGGTACTTGAAGCAGGACAGAGGAGACCTGTATTTACAATTTACAAGTGAGCACAATGCTCCGAGTGTGATTATCATAAGGGTTCCTTTTCTTGTATATATTTCTCTACCTTACTTTTGTCTCCAATATTATGCTCTGACTGTCTCCTTAAGTCGTGCCACAATGTCGAATGTCGATCTCGACAACCAACAAAACTATAGTCGCCATGGCCAGGGGAGAAAGGAGCAAATCCTCATTATGAATGTGTATACAAAATGAAAATGAAATTCATAATAATAATACTTGAGAGAATTCGCTTTCCTAGAGATAATCTCTGTCTCCGTCTAAAGTTTGTGTGGACGTGGAGCTATGGAAATGCAAATTAGAAATTGAGGCTATTATATTATGTGAAAAACAAAAAAAAACACAAACTCGATCCGCTCCTTCCTCTTTTCCCTATATTTTGTCTCTTTATGAGGAAGTGCACGTGCCGTTGGTTTCAGATTAAAATTATACAGTGAGAAGAATCATATTATCCAGTTTCCCTTTTCATGAACCAGCAACAATCAACAACAATAGTAATAGAATAGCTGTGCATGAGAATACATGTATAAGATATGAATATGTAATTATTATTCATAGAAAATCTGTTTCGAATCGCGGAACAAAATATTATGTCACCGCAGTTAATAAATCTTCTTCCCCAACGGCTTTGTATGATATCGTACTTATCGTGTATAAAACGCTACTAAAAATTACTGCACGAACATCTAAAAAGAAAAAAGCAATTAATTTTTTGAAGATTCTTCTTGTTCTGAAAATTTGAGTTGTGTTGTCAATTTTATATCAGTAGAAAATTCCAAATGCTTATAATATGTACAACTTGGTTTTAGTTAACGTAGTGCTAGACTAGTTTTATGCATAAATTTGGACGCTAGGCGACAAAAACACACTTTATGTACAATTTTATCTCGTCCATTCTTTATGGATGCATTATGTAGGCGCAAAGTCAGTCGGATGATAGATATGCAGAGAAGACGGAGGTGACAGGAATGGAAGATGGGCCATGGCTTCAAGATTCAAGACAAACGTTGAGAGTGGACGAGGGGAAAAAAGAAAGTCACCCGAGAAAAGGCAGAAATGAAGTAGATTTTTTAAAAGTCAAGTAGCAGGCTCGTCCACTATACATCAACTATACACATACATAACTATGTATGTGTTGTATGCTGACACAAAAAAGGGAAAGAGAAAAGAGGAGAGAATCTTTAAATGCAAGAAAGCCACCCAAGGAAAGAGTTGTACATGTACATTGTACATATACAAACACATGTACTTTGGCTAAGAAATAATACAAAGTAATATTATAGTAGTGTGAGAGAGGCGGCAGAATAGTCATTCTCATATTGTGTAGGTTGTCCGTATTCCTATTATTCGTATCGTCCGTCGCACGCTTTCAAGCATGGAAATGAGTTTTAGTAGACTTAAAGACTGGACACTCACTTATATGTATGTATGTATGCATGCATGCATACATACATATTTATTTTATATATTATACATGCATATTTGTCTATTGTATATGATGGGACATGGGACTCAAGATGGCCCTCTCGATCGATTTTTTTCTAGAAATTCTTACACTTTCTCTATTCTTTTGAATCTCTTTCTTCCTTCATTCATTCTGAGTATGAGGAGTTTTTAGAAAAAAAGAAAGAAAAAGCGCCCACTCTCTCTCTCTCTCGCTTTAAATCTGTATACATAATAATAATATGTATACATGGACAATATAACTATTCCTTGATTCGGTTCGAGATAAAGCTTAGTATGCAAGCAAGCGAGCAGGCAGGCAAGGAAGAGAGAGGGAAAGGAGAGAAGTGAGAGTCAGTCAGAGTTTGTTGAGCTGGAAGGTATGAGATGAGATGAAGAAGTTGAGAAGAGAGCATCGGGGAAAGAAGAAGAAGTAGTAGTAGACGGGTAAAAAGTACCTACAAGAGGAGAGAATTGGATGGACGATGGACCTTCTTTTTTTCCTTCGTCCACTGTGTATATATGCATGTATGTATGTAGAAGGGAGAGAGAGAGAAAAAGAGCGCGGGTCGTACGGAAATGAATGCGTAATTCCACGATGCTGATGTTCTTTTGATGATATTTTCCCGGACGAAGGAGAGGACTGGAAGAAGTATACGTACAAGACCTGAGTCCATCCATGCGATAATGTGTCTCTGTCCGACAGCTTTCGATTTGCTTACTCTTTCTTTCTCATTGTCTGTTTGTCCGCTCCTCCTGCTCCTACTCTTACTCTTACTCTGGCTATCCTTCAAGTCCATTTCATATGGCCATCTAAATTCCACATCTAACGAGGAAAAGTCCGAGTCGAGGTGCAGCCGTTTTGCATATAAGCCGAGAGGACCGAGTCAGACAGATAGCAGGACGGCTACGTATATAATATATAAGTACATAGTATGTACTCGTAGTTAGATGGATACCCTTCTCATCCTTCATTTTGCTTTTCCATCTCCTTCTCTCGACATTTCTCTGTCTCTTTCCTCGCCCACCACTCTCTTCTCTTTAAAATCTTTCGTTTCCTTTTTTGTCGCCTTCCCCTCCTCTCGTGTCCACTCTTTTCCCACTTGGTCTCTTCTCCCTTCCACTTCATCATCATATCATATCATATCACATCATTTCATATAGTAGTAGTAGTAGTATCATTTGCATGTCCATGACATGGCAGCAAGAACAAGTAGAAAGATCCGCATCGACCGAGACGTCTTCTGCGTGGAGAAAAAAAAGTTCTTATGTGTCGCCATTTAACACTGAATTTTACCGGATGTCATCATTTCCAAAAAATGTTTTATTTTGTGATGTCTTGAGCAAAGAATTTTTACACAGTTTTTATACACATCATATTCCAACTCATAATGTAGTCTAGTCAGTCATACACTGGAAGTATGTATGCGAATGTTCAATGTTCATGCATAATATTACTTTTTTGCCCAAAAAACTTTGGCGAATCCCGAAAAAATGAATATCGGATAAACTGTAACGTTTTTTATTCTCTTTAGCATCGATCTTTTGGGTCAAGTTTATTTTTTCAGAATAATGAAATGAGGAATTACTATGAATTATTCGTCCCTATTTTTATATGATGGATGAAAACTTTTTCTGCGTTTCAGTAAATTCTTGGGAGCTTAATTTTTTTGAAAGAATGTATGTATGGGAGTAAGTGTAACAAAACTTCGACTTTCTAATTCAGAAACGCCCAATGTTGCAGACAGTATATTATGTATGTCAGTGCATATCATGACGTATTTTATTAAGCTGAAATTAATTTTACATCGCGTTCTTACTCTCAAGTGAATTCATTACTTGTATGTAATAAGAGTCAAGTAAAATATTATCATCATTTTGGTGGAATTTTTTTGTTTTTCTCAAAAACTCTCTGGTTGTGTGCCTTGGATGATGAGGGGGAAACTTGTCTAGTCAATGATGACTTTCCAATAAATATCCAAGACGGTTCAACCGGTTCAATTCTGAGCTCGTGTTGATAATGATAATGATGGTGATGGCGAATGAGTTGAGATAATATATGAGCTTGTACATTAGAGATAACTCAAATTAGTATTGGTATTAGCATGATCAGTAGTTTAGACGTTAGTTTTTTGTCTGTGTGTGTGTGATGTATGTGTAATGTGTGTATGTGTGTATGACTTGTAAATTTGGGAGTGGGCTGAAATTCCTCATGATGAAGTAGAGACATGTGGAAGATGAGGAACAAGATTTTGAGATAAAAATAAAAATAAAGTCAACACCACAGTTAGATTTCATTAGTGGATTCAAATAAAGTGTATTAATTTGCTGGCTCCGAATGCCAAAAAAGAAAATGTTTAGGGGAAAAAATCCGTGTTGGAGAAAATTCCTAAAATAAAAATTATCTATACGCGTATTACCCAGAAACACACACACACACATACAGTAATTCTCTCAGCTTTAAACTCATATTGTCAGTATTTATTTACATTTGCATAATAAAATAGCAGCATATCCACATTCATATACATATCCACAGTGTATAAGGACTCCAAAGGAGGAAAAGGGTGGTTGATATTAAATTAGACTGCACAAAATAAAAAATAGAATCGAGATGAAAAATTCATGTGCGAGTACAAATTATAAAACGATACTCTAAGAGTGGTCCTAAAAGTATTGTGCAGGGCCAAAAAATAAAATTAGTATGATTCTCTCTAACTCTCTCTCTCTCTCTCTGTATCTCTCCTTTTTATGTTTATCGTCTATCTGTATGCATTACGGGTTCACAAATATGAACCGTTGAACATATATTAGAAGAAGAAGAAGAAGAAAAAGAGGATTGGAAAAGAAAACCGATTTCCTGGAGGAGAGCCAAACGCTTAGATTTTTCCCACATTGTTTACATATCTTGAGGGGGATCCATCCCGAAAACAAGGCGAGCAAATAGCAAATACTTCTGTACCATACATACATACGTACATGCATAATGTGCATATTTTATATCAAGACGTATTAGTACATATACAAAACATTAATACGCACGCATTGTTACTTACTACACTTGCAGGATCAAGATTTGATACTAATACTATGTAGGTTTCTGAAAAAAAGACGAAATCTCGCGACCACCTCAAATCATTACGATCATCATCATCATCGTTTGCTTCTTCTTTTGCTTTTTGTATGCATACTTTGTTCTTGATGCCACACATGCAAAAATCCATAAGACGACATGTTGTTTTATTATTACACAAAGACAAAGACAAAGGCAATGCAACTACTGTTTTCTTGTTTAAAAAGTGGAAAAAACTCGTTGTAAATAAGGATACGCATACACATCGTCATGCATATAAATATTTGGCTACCGCATACATACATACTACATACATATGTGTATCTATCTTGTCTCGACTCTCCGTCAGCAATATGTATAATGTAATCGGGGATTGCAGATGTACGCGAGACGAGAGAGAAGGAAGAAAAGTGAAGAGGATAGTGGAGAGTTGAATTTGGAATGAGAGAGGAAGACAGAGAGAGAGAGAGAGTGGGATGCATAAATTTTTCAAAATTTGCTGCGTATGAAGCACATTAGAGATGAATCGATAAATACAAAGAGTTGTTCTCCTTTTACTTCTTCTTCTGGTTGTGTATTCTGTGGTGTATGTATGTATGTGTGTGTGCATATGTATATTTGTATGTGTATCTGTGTGTGTGTATGGAGTGACGAGGGAATTGTCGAAGGGCCTCGGATGAGTTCTGTTGGTTCAAGATACAGATGATGATGGAGAATCCTGTCATGGTTTCAGCCTATGAAAAATGAAAATGGAGAGGAAGCTGGAAGCTGGACTTTCAGCCCTTATACATGTCCTTTACATATACATATATGAAGAGCAAGAGAAGATCTAAGAGCATTCTTACGAGATGGACCATGTAATATGAAGAAACAAGAAGGAGAATAGTGATAGAGTGAATGTATGTATAATGTATACTCACTACATACATACATAAATACGAGCATGCATACATAATATGAACATGAGTTGCGTATGTATGCTTATAAGTATTTACATATGCATGTGGGTTTATATTATGTAACATGTATGTATGTACAGTACATATTGTGTACATATAAAGAGTGAAATCAACTTTTTCTATGGAGAAAAGAGCCCTATGAAAATCTACACTTTTTTTTGGACTACTTGCAATCATCATATGATGATGATAGGAATAATAATAATAATAATAATGACGACAAGGACGTCGCGACATATACAAATACATGTATGTATATTGTATGTATACAGATTACAGATATGTATGTATTAGGCAGAGAGTGGAGGCAACCACATCCCTGGATATGAGAAAGAGGGAGGACGGACGCATTTCACGAGGAAAATGAAAACTAGGAGATGACGGTCACATAAGAAAAGAAGAAGTAGAAGAAGAAGAAGGGTACATTAAAAATACTCTTATCCATATACTTTCCTTCTCCCACCACCACCACCACCACTCTCGAGTCTTCTTGTTCCTTTTCTCTAAAAGTATTCGCATTCTGCATGTACATGAAGCTTGAGAGTCGTTGTCGTCCTCTGATTCTGTGTGTGTATGTATATGTAGGTATGTATATCGAGAGGAGACGTTTTGGTTCTAATGTTGATTTTCTTGCTCCGTCTCATAAGGCCATTGTAATATTCTCCATGTACATAAGTACATACACATGAGAAGCTCTATTTTCTGACCGTTTGCTGACTACTGATGATATGTAATATTGATCCACATGTATGCAGACAGAGAAAGAACGAAAGAAAGAAAGAGAATGCCTTCTTGCTTGCTTGCAAGTCAAGACATGGAAATGGTAAAATGACATTTTTAATCTTGGAGCGTATATCAGTACCTCCATCCACATCTCTTGAACCATTTGATATCCTTTTAAATAGATTCACTCACTCCTCGTCTTCTTCTTCTGCTTCTTCCCCCACTTTGCAAACATTCACAACTCGAACCCATCAAAAACCAAAAAACTTGGAGACAGAGAGAGAGAACGAAAGCGAGTGAAGGAGAGAAAGAGCGAGAGTAGGAGTAAGAGTGAGATGAGATTCCAGAATGCCTTTCTACCTCCTTTCCCATTTCTTCCTTTTTTATTCATCCTTTTGCTCCTCAATCCACGGCGACTTTTGACTCCTTCAAACTCAACTCCTGTGTCGCCTTACCTTCGTTTTCCATGTATGTATTTAGCTCCAGTTCAGTTATGTACACACAGCACCGCCATCGCATCAAATTTTCCCTATAGTAGTCTTCTTACCTACAGTCTCCTGTTTAAACACTCTCAGATACTAACATGCACAATATTCAGATCACATCTAATACACACATTGTCTTAGATTGGCTTTTATTCTCAAGAATGCTGTTGGAATCTTCGTTTTGAGTTCGTACCTTAAAAAGGAAAAAATAAAGCAGAGGTTCAAAGAACTACTAAAAAGCCAGAAAAAGCAACCTGCTTTCTATTTTAAAATTTTTCCGTCCTTAACTTTATTTTCAGGCCCACTTTCTCTGCATATTGTGCATAAAACATTTCTCAGGCAAAATGCTGCTTTTTATATTTTGCTTAGAAGTGGTTGAAATTTGGATCAATTTTAACTAGTTCTTGTTGAGCTATTTTCTTCCTCTTTGGCTGTCTGTTTATAGTATTAAAAATGAAAATATGCTCATATCTAGACGAGAAATGAATAGCGTACATTATAAAAGCGTTTGATATGCACTACATAATACATAATTATACCTTTTTGTAGCAAGCTATAAATAGATATATTGCATTAAATAGTGTAATATAATAAGTAAGGCATACGAGAGTGGCCGTCAAATAAGGAGGCACTCGGGGTTCTCTAGTTGAGGTACGAATGATGGATGATCTCTCTCACGTTGGCTCCCTCATATTAATTAAATGAACGACGAGAATACGAATGCGAAAACATACATACATGCGTAGGGATAGGAATATTATGAGAAAGGCAGGAATTCTCCTCATTCTCAATCTTTCTGTCTTTGACTTTTTCTTCTTTCGTCAGACCAGCAAATGCG
>JAQIVE010002298.1:0-20423 GCA_034698285.1 Sminthurinus bimaculatus | reverse complement strand
CAAAGTCAGGTGTCCCATTGTGTACAACGTCCCATTTGGGGCTACCTTACTCTACTGTATACACACACAGTCAAGCAGAGCTTCGTTTTTTGGATAAAAGAAAAATATGTGTTGGACGGAATTTCAAAATGAGAATGGGATGCCTCCAAGAAGAAAAGAATGACTGTAGCTGCATACATTATACATACGGAAAATAGAAATAGAAGGAAACACGAAGAAAGAATGAAAATATGAATAGAAAAATTGAGATACAAGAAAAAGTCAGGAGAACTTGAAGAAGGAAAAAAGGGAATAAACTAAGAAAGAGAAGAAAACAAGGTGTATAGTCTCTTGCTTAAAATGTATCTACATTCCACAATCTACAATCGCCTGGCAGGCCATGTTGAGTTATGAGTGTGTATTGTGTATACAATATACACACATGGTACACAAGAGAACAAGAAGAAAAAAGTAGATCAATATTATAGGTGAGCTCATCTTGTACCAATTATTATTCCCCAGTGTTTTGCCGCAATTTTTATCTGTACGAAAACTCCCCGCATATGGAGTTGAGTGAAGATGAGTGAAGTTTCTTGTCTTATGAAGCGGACAAAGTTGTGCATAATAGATTACTATAAGCACAGCAGAATACATACATAATGAAGATTGTATGTATATTGTGGTTGAATTTGGGTCTGAGTTTGGCGTTGGTTTCGCCAAACGAGAAAATAAAAAGCGATATAACTATAATAATAATAATAATAGTAATATTGCCAGTGAAGATGAAAGTGAATGAGAGAAAGAACGTGCTGATAGTTAGTTCTGCAGCAGGCCCCTTCTTTGTAGATACTACAACACGACGTCGAATGCTGGGGAAGCTTTTTTCTTTCTTTAGCCTTCTAACTAATATCGTACTCTGATGCACGGATGAATAAATGTAGTCTAAGCATATACATATGCACAACTAACCTGTGTATCATACATACCAAATAATAGTTATACATCATTATTTAGTGCAACTACAACTTTCCGCATTTTGTTCCACATATTTTCGCTTTGTACTTTCTCTCGTTTCCCCGCTGCTTGTCCTCCTTCCCTCTGTCAGCGCTAAATAGGAGAAAAACCCAGAGTATTGTCTCCTGCGTGCTGTCTATTGTCTTGACTCGGGGAAAATAATTCAACTTATACTTACTATACTCAATTCATACTTATCATGAACTGCTTATTGTTAGTCCTTGTACACAACCAATTGAAGTATTGTAGGAAAAACGGGCTCTTAACCACAACTATGATCGGTAGGGGCAAAATGGGTAAAACAAGAGAATGAGTCAATAGAAATACTAGAAGAAAACGTTTTCGGCAGAAATAGAAAAACGCTGGTTCATAATTATTTAAAAGAAAAATAATTGACAAGGAAAAGTCTGAGCATTGGTTATTTAGTATTTATGGCTTTACCTGCAGGGGTGTTTCAGCAGTAACAAGAAAAGCAGTTTTGCATAAGCCAAGCATTTTAAACTTCATGGATCACTATGCATACAATACATGTCAGTATGAATACCGTTCGGATTAAGGTAGGTAGTTGGTTCACTATGCATGTAGTTTGTTCGTTAGCCAAGAAGTGAAAGTTGATTTACTTAATTTGAGTTTTTTGTCGTTGCTGTCCCACATTTCAGTGGAGTTGCTGTAGTTGTTCTACAGTCTACAAATTATTATGTGTATAATCTATAGTGGTTGAGTGGTACCTGCTTTGACTTGTACCTTTTATTTTTGCTGATGTCGACAAAATCGACGACGGCTGTGATAATAATAATAGTACCGACGACGATGATGAATAGAAGAGTAGAAAGTACTATAGCGTGAAGGAGCTGAAGGAAAGAACAAATTTACAAAGGGAAAAGTTGCCGATCACCAGGAATAAAGCTGATTGTTCATTGATTCTTTGTTCCTCCTCTTTAAGTGTTGCGTTCACCTATTTGTGTACTAAACATGCCTATGCAGTCTATCCACCATTCCCTCTATACAAACCGTTTTAGTACGTACATACATGCATAAATTTCCATTCCTTTTCGCTTTTTGTTTGTTCAAGAACAAATATGCAATATCTATATTATTGCCAATACATACATGCGTGTATAGTGTATGTTCTATTGGTTATTGGTATATTATTTGTTATACACCTGTTCCTTGAACAATTCCCTTGTGTATACGTACACATGAATTGGTATGTAATGTACTAATCCAGTTGGCTACAATATTCGATAAGCTCACCCAGGCTGGAGTCAACAACTACACACGCTGCTCAAGGAGCAAGCTACATACATGTATAAAACAATAAAATAATAGTTGTAATGGAACTGTTGCGGCGTTGAAACTATTACCAACAAAACTTTTCAACTAATGACCTCACGTGTTTCATGTGAGTGGAATTCAAATACAAATCCAAGCAAGAACTACCATCATTGCTAGAATACACCCGCCGCAATAGTGCAGCAAATTTTACTACTATACTTTATTATGAACAAAGCGTCATAGAGTAACAAATTTATAAAAAACAAATGTCTAAATACTATGTGGCTCGAAAATATAAACTTTGATTTGAAGGATTAAAAAACACGTTTCGTTGAACCACGGTACAAATAATTTCCTAAATTCTTGATGTGATTTAAACTTCGGGGAAAAATCCTTCCTAATAACGATACAAACATTTTGAGCGTTATCCATTTATATGCATGGGCGCAAAATGGGCTTCATGAAGAATTTGAGTAATTTACCGGCTGTACTTGCAATGAAAATATTGGCATACATACATGGTAACGTGAAATGGCAAACATTGTATCTTGTGTGCATACTTCTTATGTACATATACACATGTTGATTTAGTAAATGTTGCTGACACATGATAAATAAATAGATCCACCAATGTTTAATAGACTATTGTTTATGATATACCAATGAAGGTCACCAGGTGACCTCAGACGTTTTCAAAAATGTTATATGCCCTATTGTATTGTATTTTGGGGTCTGGTACTTTTGTACTAATGGTAGTATACTATGAACAAAGGCGCTCAGACACACACCGGGTCCATGCCCTAACTAATGAAAAAATTTATTTTAATCTCCTGAACATTTTCACGCACTTACATACATTAACATACATACATACATTAACAGAATAGGTGTTTTATTATAGAACTGTAAATTTTTATGACTATATATTATTCTTATGGCTCACAATCATCCTAAACGCGTTCTTTTACTTTTACTTTCACTTGGAATTCAGGGGTTTCTACTCAATCTTTAGTCTTATTGATAGTGTATTAAGTCGACGGTTTAGAGGAAAGAGAAGGAAAAGAACATTTATACCAAAAACTTTTTTGTCAACTCGACAAAATAATGGCATTAATCGTAACCATTGGCTTATGAAAGACTATGTGTATCATTTTTGTTACTATACTGGCTAAAGGATGAAGAGGTGGTCCGGAGGAAACGATGAGAAGTTCAAAGTACAAAGGGGAAATAATTTTAGACTAGCGACAAATGTATGCTGATTTTGGCATTTATTGCCGCGTTATTCTCTATTAAACTCACTTTAAATAACGTATAATGCCAAAAACTAAATGTAAGTTTTGACATGTTAAAACCACAAAATTTTCAAAGGTATTTAAAAAATGTTTATGTAACTTCATAATACCCACACAATTTATATAAAGTCCAATTCTTTAAAAAATCCTCAAAAAGTGGAAATTAAAAGCAACAGCGTTTTTCTGGGAAATAGAGCAGAATCACGGGCTAGAATCTGAAAATTGCAACTTGGAATCATGTTGAAATTGCAATTTCCTGCGGATTTCAAAGAAGATCTCAAGATTGAAATCTCAAAGCTCAATGGTTTTCCCATTACTACAACATTTTCCTCTCATGATTACGAGATTGGTTTAAAGTATACGTCACTACATTCGCTATTAATGCAACAAGCAGGAGTCAAGTTGGATGAGTGGATGGAAATGAAAAAAGTTTACAAGTTTATTTTTTTACAACCTGGAACCTTAACGCACCGAAAGTTATGTATAGGTATAGCATCCCATTCAATATGTACAAACTCAGGATTTTACAGTTTTTTCATGGTACAATATTTTTATGGATTCTTCAATCTTTTATGTACTATATCCACCTGTAATATTGGGATATTCGAACAAGTCAAAGTTTGAAGTCTCTCTTTTGTACTGTATGTATACTTAAGCCGTGAACAACTTGTAAAGTTTAACGTTAAGGCTATCCCTGCTTGTACACGTGTTCAAGATCTTTCAAAAATTTGCACTGAATGCTTTGTAACTTTTCAACAAAGCCGCAGAAGATGTTACGCGGATACATCATACATACATACAGAGCGTGAAATCTTATTTGGACGCTTCCCCTTGAATTCCATTGCATGCACTTTCTCCTGATCCAAAAGTACCTCCTAAAGATCAAGTGACGGATGGAGCAATCTTTTTCTTGTACGCCCCTTGTTCGCTTTTGTATGTACAATGTACATAATATATAGGAGAATAAAACAAAATAAAGAAATGCACATTAAAAACTTACAAGATTTGTAAGTTTTTAATGTGCGTTTCCTTATTTTGTTTTATTCTTATAATGTTTTATTTTATAATGTTATTTTTATATTTTTATTATAAATAATGTGGATCAAGTTGTTTATACACTTGAATTTCTAATGCCGTGAGAATGATAGTTAACTCGTTTTGTTCTTTTTTGCAACAATTTTCGCCATAATCTGCATTTGTATCCATAATGCATAATACTCGGAATAATCTGATTTATCGTATTACCATATTAACTCAAATTTGTATGACTGTAATACTATTTGCATGTAACCTCTAGTTTCTACGAAAAAACCATAGATTTAGGTATGTACATGTAATACATTCAAACGGGTGAATAGTATGACTGTCGTACTACTTGGGGTTGTCGTACTATTTGAGTTATGTATGTGTGTAGGTGTTTGCATAAATTTAAAGAATTTGAAGCAAATATGGAGTGAAGCTACATATTTCTCAGCAAAGGAAAGTTAACGCTTTGAGCCTTGTTAAATTAAAATTCACAAGAAAAAGATTAGGATTTAAGTCTCCTTACAATGGCTCAAGACAAATCAAAAGTGTTTCTTGGAAACACAAATATTGATGAAGACTTAACGACACATCACTTGTAGAAAGTAAGTAAAACCAAGAGTACTGTATGCATGGAGCTGAAAGATTCCTCACTTTCTCTTTCTCTCTTTCTCCCTCTTCATGTCCCTCTTTATTTCTCGCTCATTGTGTGGGTACCCAATCATGCCAAAGTCACGTATTTCTTATTCCTTCGAGACGAGTTCTCAATGACGTCGTCTTCATTGTCAAAACGACAAATATTTTCCGTTGAAACCTAAATTGGATATGCCACCAAATGACAACTTACGTCAACCACAAAGTGTACACCCTTGAAAATTCCTTACTCCCTTCACCACTGTGCATCTTGCTCTAGTCTCTTGGTCTTCTGCTCCTTCGTGTTCTGCAGTTATGTACTCTCGTCATCCCGGTGAAAGACTCTTAAGTTTGCTCGATTTCTCCACGTGAATACACATACACACATACATACATATCTAGGTTTACGTCCATCGGGACAAAACGTCTTCTCTTCACTTGTCTCCTTCTTTCCTTCCGCCTGTCAACAGCCCAAGACTCTGTGAGTATACATCCAACTGCAGCACAGTACCTACATACTCACGTATGTCTGTACAGACAGTATGAATATTGGACTAGCAAGTAAGCCAGCTTCAGTAAAATGCTGTCTTTAATTTAAAAACACTCAAAAATCCCATCCGTCACTTTATTACAGTTAAAATGGAAGAGTTTTCGAGCTATCACCTCACACAAGGTATAATAAAACCTGTCCATTTCTCCTCTGGGTATATATTTTTTTTTTGAAATAGCAATGATCAAATGAACCCAGTGGATGCACGTTGAGAAAGCTAGAGGGATTTTTTATTGTACACACATGTAAAAAGGCTTTAGGTTTTAAGACAACAAAAAAAGGAAAATCACGTTTGACACGTAACACATAACCAATTTAAATGGTAGGACTGCAGTTTTCCTAGTAAAGGGAAGAAATTTGACTCGTTAGCAATTGAGCACACTGCCCTGGAAAGTAACTAGAATATTGAAATTATTTCCAAAAACAAATCACCAAGAAATTGTCCACAGCCGCCATTACTATTGTTTAAACTTTTGAAGAGAGAGACCTTTGAACTAGGCGAGAAGAAAGTTGTAAAAGTTGAATCTTTCTCATGAATGTAGAGTTACAAAAATAATTGAAATCACCTCACTGCTTTTACTCAGTATATATACATAGTAATGGGAGATAGAGTTTGGGCGACGGAGTTTTCCATAAAATCGATTAGACCTCTCAATTTTCATTACTTTCTATGCATGTATTTACTTTGCACAAGGCTGGAATGACTTTGTTCTGGAACGTGGATTGTGTGTATCTTTGGATAGACGCAAAACAGCATAGTCATGGATAGTGTCTGATAGCAAGTTGAAAGGAAGCAGATTTGCGTCACAAATAAGGTCGATTTGACTAGAGTACATATAATATAGAGTCGAGTCAATGAACACAAACTTATCGTATCCGCTTGTACACTTCCTCCAGCTCGTCTTGTCAGTCAATGTTCATTAGCGGCGAGGAATCCGGACTAAAGTATCTGTAGTCTGTTTGTTCGTATGAGTGTATGTGTGTTTGTGTGTGTGGAATAATGCAACACAATCTGACAAGAACATTATCTTGCCAATGTGTACATCTGTATACTGAATATATGTGTATGTGTGCTTGTGGCTCAAAATTAATTAATTAGTTGGCTCTTGAGAAATTTGCACAAGCTCGCTCCCCTTTATTAGCACACAGCCCGACTTTGTTTTTCGAGCTTTCTATTCAAAAAACGTTGACACATATTGTATATGCTGTAAAGTCAACTTAGTGCACATGTCTAGTTTTCATTTCTTTGAAACACGATTGACAATACTGACATAATTTTGTTTCGTCAAGATTCAGGATAATAAAAATTATTAGTTATTGATAGCAACCTATTATTTTGACAGTAAAAATACGGCAGTTTTTGAGCATGCAAAAACGTTAAGGTATAAACTAAAAGTTTCGACCATAAGAAAAAAGTTGTCAAATGATTTTTGCCCTCAATAAAAACTATGGCAATCAACTTTGAACTTTCGTGTACGACATTCGACGTACATATGCTTAAGAAGAAAAAGTATTTAAGTCACACTGACAAAATACGCGGAAAAAATGTTTAAACTTATGAAAGCCATGTGGTGTGGTCTGAAAATTTCTAGTGTTTCGTCTAAAAAATTCACCGCGGAGACAGAACATAGAAAGGAAGACGAGAAAAGGTGAAAAGAAATTTATAGCTTTGGTGACAGTGAACCTCTTTCAACTTGTAAACTAACATCACTTTAATTTCCTGGATAGTTCTGCGGCCAGTTTTATCTCTCTCCTGCATGGTTTGGTTAGGATAAAGGAAGGAGCGGATGTTGTTTAATGTTTTTTCTACTTTTCGTCCTACTTTTACACCCTTCTTTTTTACTGATAAGCCTGTACTCTATTTACATACATACATGTCTGGCTTTGATTTTCATACATTGAAAAAGGTTGCGAAAAAAATCCTAATTTTACACAGACTTGGAATTTGGAATGTAACAAAACATATGTACATGTACAAAGGAAGAGATGGGCGAAACTGAAATCTTCCATGAAATCTTGCACAATTTTCTCCATTAGCACTTCGTATTGTGAAATCAACGGCACGTTTGTGAAAATGAGGTCACATACAAAAATATGCTGACCCCACATAATACCTATCAACTCAAGCACAATCTCAATTGGAATTTAAATTCAATTTAAAGCGTCATATTTCATCCCCAATTTGAAACGATCTAAAGTTTTGACCCGTTTTTGCTTTCTGTAGTTTGGAAACAGGAATATACTGTATATATATTTTAAAATTTAATACTCTTAGTTTTTCCAGAAAAAAAGTTATTGAATATTTATTGCCTCTAATTTCCTTTTTTTCACAAACGCTTTTTTGGTACAAAAATACCTGTTTCCATAAAATTATCTTCTGACGCTTTCAGATTGATTTCTGTCAAGCTATAGATACAGAATCAGTAAAAAATAAAAATATGAGGTAAAAAATACTGCCGATTTTTTACAAGCTTTTGCAGTGGTGCACCTGCATTAGAAAAAACATATAGCCTTGTCGCAATCCTTGACAAATAAGTTATTTAGATTAAAAAAAAGAAAAGGTTTCATAAATAATAAATAGTTATATTGAGTAAAGATCATTTTGTCGACTCAAAAAGATATTTTTCACCTTATTGGTGGAAAATAGAAACGTTATTTTAAGTCTTAGCTGACAAAGAAGCAACGTTCGTTACTCGAATTTCCTCTTTTATTATTATCACAATAAATGGTGTCAAGACAGCCGTCTCTTTTGACAGTTAGTAGATATACATAATTTGCCTGCCCGTGCTCCCACTTTCATTTGTAAGTATACAATATCATTTAGCGTCGGACATGCATATAATGTACAGGTCGTTATTTATTTATGAGAAGCATATCAAAGAGCAACGAGGGATCGAGTCACTATGTATTATGTATAATATGCTGCACACAATAGAGACAATATTTTTTTGTACCTATTTTTTCAAAATTTGTAGCAGAATAAATTAGAGGGTGGAGGGTACTTTACCTACTCAATTCATCCCGTAAGAATTAAATGTTCTAAATATTTTCCGCCTCAAATTGGCCATTTGTGGGGAAAGTCAAAAATAGAACTACTTGTACACGTTTTGGGTATATGAATGTGCATTCTTCCATTTTCTTTCATTGCTCATTCCATATTCAATGTTTCAAATACGAACGTAGAATTCCGGCAACACTAACGGAGTAATGAGCGTAATTGTACTTGTACTTGTGTACTTTTGCTCGTAGTCTGTCGTACACTAATAACCGTTGAAAAATTGTGTAGCGTGTCATCTCCTTTCTTTGCCGCTTTCCTTTGTTCCCCATTAGAAAAGATACAAGAAAAATGAAGAGGTAGAGATAAGCCCACTTAAAATGATTAAGACACAACGGGGAAAACCTACAAACCATTGACATTGATGAGCTGTATCCATGTTCTTCACTGCTAACGATGATGAGAAGGAAAGGAAACCTTTTGAAAATTGTTGGGCTTTGACGTCAGTAATTTCCTGTATACGATGCTACATATTTTTTGATTATTTTTTCGCTATGTCCGACAGAATGTAAATAATACTAGTGCCACAAACAATAATGATAACAGTATTAATATATTATGGGTACAACGAAAGCATGAAAAGCAGAGAAGAATGGTGAAAATAGGCGAAAACAGGGAGGATATAGACACGAAGTAAATAAATATTTTGTGCACACATCAGTCAGACAGTCACACGTCTTATCATGATCAGTGTTGTTTTGAGTATTCGTTTAATATAGAATGCTATACCTACATCTTACAAAATAACGTACACTGGAATACAATGAAACCGACTATACAGAATGCGTTCGAATGTCCAAAAATAAAAGTGTGTACAGTGTACAGTACAAGGGTTTTAATAGTTATAAAAGTAGTAGTGGTGATAGTTGCTGCCATTACTTTTTGTGAATATAACTTTTACAACTTATAATATTGTGCATGTGTATAGTGTATACTGTATACATTATACATGCATGGTATTGTAAAAAGATATACATACTTGCAGCAAGCTACAGTTTCAGAGTTGGAGCTCCTTGAAAACTCCAATTCGACTCCGAACTGAGTTGAGTTGAGCTCACTGTTGCACGGAAAAACTTATTCTAGTTAAAATACAGTTGGTTTTCAGAGAGTTAGAGAGAGAGAGTGAGAGATAGAAAGAAGGATCGATAACTAAGGATAAAAATGAAATTAACTTGAAGCCTCTGTTTGCCCCTATAGTATACAAGTACGGACAGACAGACAGTCAGACACACAAACTGCATACATACACAAATAATATATGAGAACGAGAAAGGCACACAAGACCTTTACCTACAACCTACAGCGTACAAACTACAAACTATGTTTTACATTTTATTTGTACAAGGCTGTGTAACTCTGTGTATTATGTGTTCGCATTGAAAGTTGAACATTTTATTTATATTTATACAGTACGGCATGCATACATACACTGTGTACACTGTTTACTCTTTGCAGTACATGGTTATTATACAAGGATGCCTACTTACTTATAAATACGGACGTACATATAGGTAAATCCTGTGTCTTTTGTACTCGCGCTACCTACTTCATTCATAATGCAGGTTGACTCTGCGTACAAGAAGACCAACACTACATTTTACCTACTTGTGCTTCTTCTTTCTCGAGTATTATCCAGCCTCCCCTCCATGTAAAACTACAAGTACATATATCTACACGTTGATACAAACATTTTACAGATGTAAGTCTGTTAGCCTCCTTATTATTGAGCTAGTGATGCTTTCACCGTGAAAATGTGTTTTACTGAGGATTACGCGTCTTGTCCTGGTTTACCTTTGCGAAGTTCTCACAAAGATCGTTGTAGCAACATTTCTGAGTAGAATCTTACAGGGAAAATTTATGTCGCAACAGTATAACGCTTTTGCTTTAAACCTCACCGAAATATCTGAGTTTTAAGGGCTGTTTACTGCGCAAACTTTAGAAAACCTACAAAAGCATTTCGTTTCCAGCATATTCTTTTGAGGTGATAAGAGAAATCATTTTAAATTTATTGCCTTGAAATATTTTTTATTTCACGTATGTATCCATCGCCGCTGTGATTCATTCGGCTGAATTTGCAAGAAAATGTGTTTGCAGTAGTAATGTTGCAGAAATGCCTGAAACTGCAAAATCTATATGTACGACGAAAAATAAAAGTATATAATAGACAATGAGAAAAACGGCTAGAGCTAAAAGCTAAAAGGCGAAGAAAGCTCAAAAGTAATTGGCGGGAAATGGAAGAAAAATTAATGTCACAAAGTTCTTAATTACATCCCAAACTCTCCAATTATAAAGTCAGGTTCGTTGATAGTGTCATACTTTTACCCATCTGATCTTTCAGGAGTCCTTTGGCTTTTGATATGCTAAACGCACATGCAGCGCGTCAATCTAGATAGATAGTCCTCGATTTCGCTCCTTTTCATGGTTTAGATACTTCTAAATTCCTGATTTGACTTTCAATTGAACAATGACGGCGAAGGTGTATTTATAGTAAAGCACACTATAAATATGTATGCCTCGTCTTTTCTTCCTTTCTACACTGCAGTCGTCGAATCTCAAAGGATTCTTCCTCCGGTTCTTTCTCCTGCTCTTGAAGAGCATTACGAGAGAAAAGAATTAATGAAAAGGATTTGGTACTTACGGGTTGGTCGCCGTATATATTACGACTTTGGGATAATTGCAAGTTGTGTGAGTGAGTGAATGAAGAGGAAGACACTCTAAAGAAAGGAAAATACAGCAAAATTTAGCAAACACAGGGTTGGCCTTTATATTTTTCACACTTTTGCAAGGTTTTTAATCATGCTGGCAATGGAAGCTAACACGTTTGAAAATTTAATGCTAAGATGGCTACTATCCTCAATTAAAGTTTGCGAATATCATAAAAGTTGCTTGACTTCCGTGATTAAAACATAAACTTTCCAAAATTTTTCACGTAAAACTTCAATTTACGGAATACAAAAAATTGGTGATTTTTTTACATATTTTCCACCTTTCTAAACTTTATTATGAACAAATTATGCTTGTCCACCCTTGTATTTTTGTAGACGTTTAATAGATGTACATTGTATATTGTACATGCTACGAAATCTATATAAACGGCTTCTTTAGTCGAATTTATGATTGAGACTATACGATACCTGTCCTCAAAGACGTATATTGGCAAGATACCTATGTATGTCAATTGGAAAAAGATATCGATCAGTTAGCAACGATTATGGATGAGGAAGGCGAAGGTAAAAGAGAGTGAGATAAAGAGAAAAAGGATGGAAAGTTCAAATAGCATGAAGATACCGCCGTTCTTTCAGAGGATTTGTATCCCCTGAACCGTAGGTATGTATGTATTGTATAAGCCCAGAAAAGAAAAGAGAAGCTCATGGTTACTAACACCGAGTCACTCTGCCGTGGTTCCATGTAGGCAAGTAGACTCATACAGAGACACGTCAATACCGAGAACCAAGAGCAACGGGGAAGAATGAAGTAACCAGGCACGAAAGAAGTGATCTATATAAAAAGCTGTGAGCAAGGTAAACTGACATTAATGTATATGTTTAAGTACAGATGAGATGATCCATGAAATGGATTTTCTTCCTTCCTCGCTCACTGTTTTTTCACCTTATTCCTTTCCTCCACGTCCTCTACGCATAGAAAGCGAGGGCAAAATGCTCAACTTCGAACGACTCAAGTCAATGCTCAGTGCAATACAATGCAATGTTCGCATCCTCCCGCTGTTGCTGTCGATATAGATTTTAAGCATGTTTTGAAAATAAAAGAGTGGAGATCGGCTTTACTAGCTAAATTCATTCTATTTCAGGGCCTCGGAGCTACGAAATACATACATCACACTATATGAATATAAGTGCATGATAAATGCCGACGGTGTATAACAGCTCTACTGTATCTGCTTTTTTCTTTTGGCCTGTGAGTTTTTTATAAAATTTTTACTCTATGATTGAAAGTCATAATGAGCTAATGGAGAAAGCACTACTGAAGAACAATTTTATAAAAAACTCACCGGCCAAAAGAAAAAAGCCAGAAAATACAGTATAGTGTTTAAACTTGGAAAGTATTTCAAATGTTGGGAGAGACCGTGAAATCATCCTCTGTATAAGACAGTTGCTTGCACGTTCAATTATACGCACAGGCTGGATGGCTTCCGTTTGCGAGAACAGTGTCACTACTTGGGTTTGTCCTCTATTTTAGTTGGCTGTATTTCACTACAGGCTTTCACCTGCTATTCTTTCTATACGTAAATACCTTTTACCCATCAGCTGCAGGAAAACGGACACCAAAGCATCAAAAGTATAATTATGTAAATCGGCAGGCTAAATTCCCCGCCTTCTCTCCGGTGTGTAAATAAATGTATGTGTATGCACTATGCACATGTACGTATATTATACGGGCGTATATGCACTACATATACGCCCGCAGATTCTCTTCATGTTCGATCTTCGACGATGCGACTCGCACCATATTCTACCTTTCTCCTGTAATTTTATTCCACATTCCAAATTCCTCGTAGCTCTAATCTTGACACGAGTGCTTCCAATGGTCGTGCTTTCCTTACTTGACAGTTTGGGGGAAAACCAATGCATTTATTCCTGTCTTGATGCGCGCAAAGAATTTCGATTCTGTTGATAAAATTTAAAAGGTGAAAACGCATATTTGGGTGTAAATTATATCTACTGTGTACGATGGATACATTTTATCCCCAAATCCCTCAACCTTCCTTTTCTTTATTATACCCTACTGCTTGATCACAGTATATCACAGTCAGTATATGTGGAAATGGATACTAAAAAGCCTGATTTTTCACATCCTAATATGTGAAGGTAGGTATAAGTAGACTAGCAGTATACTCACAAACTTTTATCTCGGTCTTCCATCGTCAAGGTCGACTGAATCTTGAATCCATGCATGTACTGAACACTATAGACACGGATGGCGATGTCGATGGTGAGGATAGTGGCGGTGATGGGATGATAATGTTTTTATATCTGTATTCTCTAATTCTCCCCCGTTGGTTTTTATTGACATTTAACACTGTTTAAAGCTCACGGCTTCTTTTAGTTTCTGTTGGACAGTACAAAAGTCAGTGTACTCTCTATTTCGTTTTGAATACCCTAATATAATCGGAAAGGCTGGAGAGCGGGGTGAAAGTTGAATCTAAATGTGTGTGCGCGGGTTTCGTGTGTTTATAGATATATACATATGACCAGCTCGTCACTATTTCCTTTTCTTTCCCTTTTTTCTCACATTGTTTCATCCCATTTTTGCCGCTATTCTCAGTTTTTGAAACTCGAAGAATATTTTAATATATTATAAATCTCCGCCAGACAGAAACACTGAAGCAAATGGGGAAAAAGCGAGATAAGAGCGAGGGAAAGAATGATGAGTGAAAAGAAGAAAAGTCTTGAAAAGTACTTCGTTCTTTCTAAGATAAATTTCTTTTTCCTCTCTTTAGTTCACCCATAAAATCTTGAATATTTGACGACCATGTGTGTACTTTTAGGATTAAAACATTGGAAATCTCTCCTTTCCAACTTCAACATATTCGCCAGACCTTACTTCTATACAGTTTTCGAGGTTCTTGAGCTCCAACTTCTGATTCAAGTTCTAGTTCTACTTATTTCTCATTCCACTTTTGAGTTCACACAGTTTTTCTTCTGCAACTGTATCTGCAGTTTTATTCTTGGTCTGTTTTTCCACGTTGAAAGGGAACATTTTTCATCAAACTCACGTCAGGTATTAGTTAGCCGCAGCATCTGTGGCTAATTACTTTGCAAAGACTAACGGTAAGTGAATTTTTGTGGAAAATAAGTTTCACACTTTTTTGAAATTCAAAGAATAGGTCACAGTAATGCAATGTAGACTGAGACAGACACTGTTAAAAGTTGACAAGTACAATACCGTACAGCCTTAACTAAAAGCCCACCATTAAATAAATGTCATTCTTTTTCAATTACATTGAATGAAAAGTTTAATAAACGCCTCTCTCCGCTGAAAAATTTTGCAAGTGGAAAGTGCAAGTTTCAAGTCCGGGAGTCTAATTGAGTTTTTAGGAAACAAAGAAATTTTTATTCAAATCGAGTTGGGATCTTGTACGAGGGGCTTTAAATTTTAATTGCTATATCTTTATGATTAAAATGACGGAAATTTGGAGAAGCACACATGTCACCTTTCTCAGGTTTCAGTTTGGCTTTGTCATTAGTTATCCTATAAAATTCTTCAACGAGGGTTTGTGACAAAAAGTGTGTACAGTAAATGGTGAGATGGATGTACGGAACTGGTGTCAGCCTGAGTAAACTTTATACTACTGTATACATAAATGTGTACAGTGTACATCTGCGTGCTCTATTTTTCCTGTTTTCTTTTACTTCTCGTTTCTTCATACCCGGTGGGCTTCCCGTGGCTGTTGTTGAGTTGTTTGTAGAAACATACATAATGTGTATGAGTGGATATATACTATGTATAGTGTATAGTCTACAATCTAAGGTACTGATGTGTGGTGTTGAATATTGTCAAATGTACGATTTAAAAGCATGAGCTACGTTTTTACACTGAAATTTGGTTGGTTTTTTGAATGTACATCATGCATATGTGTACAATGTACATGGAAGAAAAAATGTTTTTCTTCGTTTTTAGGTTGTTTTCGTGGAAGGGGCGCAGGCGATATGTAGTTTTCCTAGTCATTTCCTTGTATAAATTTAAACCTGACGTGTTTGTTTACCTGGGTTTTTTCCTTTATGGATGCGCTTTTTTTCCTTTTTCTTCATCTCTCTGTGTCTGCCTGTCTGCTGCCTGCCTACTTGAGCAGTTTTCATGAAATGGTAGATATAGGATAAAGTAGAAGGGGATATACATAACATAATATAGACGGCGAAAATGTAAAAAACCGAAGACGCTGTATATTTGAATATGTGTATTGGCAAGTTATCTTGCATAAGTTAAGCTCGGTTGGCTGCTTGTTGGTCTGTCTCTCATATATTTTTCCTGAGCAGGTACGTATGTATACATGCACATTATATAACTTCCACAAAAATAATGCCAATACTGCCCTGAATTTTTACCTACATGTATTTTTCATATTATCTGAATCACAATGCATAGGCATCTATTTCACTCTCTCCATGAGAGAGAGGGAGAATGAAAGACATGCAATGTAATACGCATGCATACCTGTGTTACACTTTGTTCCAAAGTAATTGAATACCATGCAGCATACAAAGCAACGCAGATGCATGCATAGGAAGGGAAAGTGAAAAGATTTTTGTTGCCGACATTTTCACTTTGTAGAATTTTACTGCGAAAACGGAATACCGTACATGTGTAATGAGTTGGCGGATCCGACAAAGTGCATTATTCATAATGGACTGTCTGAATTTTCTATTGTCTAGGTACAAATGGTTAAATTGCACAGATGTATTTGTATATATTTTACTGGGGAAAGGGCAGAAGCAACAGATATAAAAAATGTATGTATGTATGTATACATGAAACAAGAGGAAGTAAGATGTGTGATTGTTAACATACATACACACATGTTGAAAAACCGTGGTTAGTTATTCACTCATTCAGACTGCTTTTTTACTTCCGCAAGAACCGGAATGGAAAGTGCTGGGGATCTTGAACCAAACTAAAAAATAGTTTTCGAATTTCCAAGGCAATTGCACATGAAGCATTAATTACCGTTGCCGATGTACCACAAAAACTGAACCAGAACATATTTTTTTGCTCTCTTACTTCTAGAATTAAAAACTCAGCTGTTAAAACAGTTGCTCATCATCTTGCAGAAAATGTTTCATGCAACCTGGAAAGTGACTTTTGAGTTATAACCTTGCAAAAAATCTAGAGTGCACATTTTATATGCATACTTTTGTTACTTCATAATATGCTAATTGATTGTCACAAAATAAAATATAAAGAGCTCTTGTTTTGTTTTTTTTTGGTAGTGCGACAGTTGAGTCATAATTTTGCATTTCTGTTGTAACATAGACGCACTGCAATTTTAAGGCTTTCTGTTAATCTTAGTTACACTAACAAAGCAGCTTTCATACCGAACAGCAACCCGAAATATGGCATAGGCAAAGTTATGAAGCATGATGTGTGTAACCAGCATTTCTAGTGAATTGATCAAAGCCGAAAAAAACATTTGGTTACATGATTAGGTGTATTGAGATAATATTTCATTTTTCTGCGGGCAGTAAAAAATTCCACTAGTTGCCACCGCCAACCCAAAACCATATTTTGAGCTAACGCTACTCGAGTCTGGTATTGATTAACATCTGTTTGCATCGGCTTTTTTTGCCTTTGTTAGCAAACTGTTTACACCATACTTCTCAGATGTAAAAAAGATTTTATTAAACCAAATTCTTCTAAACATTTTCCATTTAAAAGCACACTGATTAATGTGTATATTAATCCTATAGGGTATGCTTTTATTATTATTGCAACATTTTAAGGTTGGATTTATTCCGACCTTGTCTATATTATACAGTATTGCAAAGCCGACAGCGGATGAAAAATAAAGATGCTGATAAACACAGAAAGGTTACCCAATCAGCCTTTTTTGATGCCAGTTTGCTAGTTATGACATAGAGAAAGTGCAGAATAAGATGAAGATGTAGTCCCCACATCTCAAATACCACAGCAGATCTCACAAAGAGACCTCGTGACCCTCGTTCAAATAATTCTCATAGTTTTTGTGAGTACACTTGTATGTATCTACACATCCATGTATCCACACATTGTAGGAACACCGTCGGAAAAACTCATCATAAATCAACGACGACGACGAGTAGCGAACAGTAAGAGAAAAGAGAGAAAAGAAACGAACAAGAAAGAGTACAAAACTTGAAGAATGTTTCATTCATTCTGTACTTTTTACTCATCTCATCCCACATGATGCCGAGAATGGTTGGATTGTAGAGTACAGTCTAGTTGTGTGCCTATGTATATGTACAATGTGCAGTGTCATAGTACATACATGTGTACGTATAGTGGACTATATGTATCGTGGAGAAAATAATGGAGTGACGTATGTAACCAACGCAGAACATTCCCCCGACTTTTGTTGTTGAATTCGGCAGCGAGAACTCTTTTGAACTAGGAATCACACACTACCACCACCGTTTTCTTTCTCTAACTGTGTCTGTGTGTGTTTACGGTTTACGAACTGTGTACAATATACACAGGCCGTGCTTTTATCTGTAGGCTGGGTTTTCTCTCATCGAGACAATTGATGCCATGCTGAATTATTATTTTTCGTTGTATTTCATTTATTTATTCATGTATCACAACATCTATTTACAAAGATGTACGGATGGAACCAATGCCAATATTTTTCTTTCGGGAAACAAATTATCGAAAAATTCTGGTGGATAATATACCACCCATTTTTCTCACGCAAAATTACTTTTTCTTTGAATTAAAATTATTCTCTCTGTAGCAAGTTTTATTTGTTTATATACTTTGCTCTGTAAATCTTTCCAAATCGTTATGAATCAAGGTTGAAGAACAGCACGAGGAAAAATTAAAGAATTTTCAAGGAATTTGCAGTTGCAAGTGTTTTTCAATGTATATTTTGCATCAAGTGTATATGTGTTATTTATGTAACGATATTTGAATAGAAAGCAACTAAAACCACCCGTTGGTTTGGTTAAAAAGTATTCTTTCTTTTTCGTTCTCGTGTTGGTTCAGCGTGTTGCGACTCTTCATTGGTACTGAATAAATTAATCAACTAAATTAACATTGAACAGGTATTATATGCACACACACACTTTTCGACTTCCTCACTGTTGAACGATTTTTTAGGTTATAAAAACATTGATACGGCACAATCATTTTAGAAGAGAGAGAGAAAATCGAAGTAGTGAGTTGTCTAGCTGGAGATAATTATCTAATTGAAGGTTGTTGCTTATATCTGCTTGTACCTGTAAGATAGGTGGATACACTGCATGTAGCTGTAGAACCAGAAATGTTTTCCTTTTTTAACATTCAAACATTCATTTCATATTAAAACTAATACTTTCAACCACGATAATGACAACTGTATATTTCGTATCAATCTTCGTCATCATCATCGTCAAGAAAGAAAGAACTACACATACACGTACATACATGCATTGAAAATGTGTCTGTGTTAAAGTATAGTAGCAATTTTTTACAATGTACAAATAGCTTCTTTCCAATTTCATAAACGTCATCCATGTATTCCATAGTGAGCAGATACAAAAAGGAGTTGTTGGAACATTGAAGCTTTCAACTAAATTATTAATGACGATATTTATACATGAAACGTTATGGTGTCTATAAATATTAAATATTGACGCTCCCGCCATCAACTCAGCTCATGACGTCCTTCCATACGACCACATTCATGCGTATCGATATTTCCTTCCTCTTTTCATTCTCTGTTGGCGAATCCGAAACGTAACGTAACTATGAAAAATTAAAGGTTAACACGCCACATACCGCTATACAAATTACACGGACACAAGAAAACTAGGGAATTCACCTTTCCCTGAATCTTTAACGTGGAACTAGGTCGTGGGCGACTTGAATGTGGATTATTTGGGGATGTGCATGAATTTACAAGATTAAGATTCAACGAGCGAAAAAGGCCATAAATGTGTTTGCTCATCTTTTCATCATTATTACATATGTGTGTATGTATGTATGTATGTACTCCATCTCAATCGTACTAACTCAGCACGCACGAATCCCTTCCAAGAACCGACTTTAGTTTTGAAAAGCAAACATGATTTTCTCGTAAGAGCGGGATATAACTACATAACTCACACCTCCTTAAATTCATAATACAAGTTGAAAGGGTCGTATTATTTTATTATTATATGTTACTGAACAAATGAACGAATTCAATAGAGAAATTGTATACTGTGAACCAAAAAGATAGTTCTTGTGTTTGATGAAATAGGAATGCGTAGGTGCATCAACGTTCCTGCCAATTCGGTGGGGGTAAGAAAATGGAGTAGGGAATCCCAAACTCCGGGTTGTAGACTCGCAAAGTTTCAACATACACAAATTGATTTAAAAGAGCTTTCACCCTTTCACCTTGTTGGCTGGAATCGTTTGGTAAGAGGATGTTGAAAGAATGGTATGAAATCGGTAAATCTGGAAGGGAAAAGCTTATTGCTCGGCTCCAGTTTAAATTCAAATTCAAGTTTGCATGGAGCGGTCTTCTCTTGTATTCAAAATGTATATATACGCATAGATATACATCTGTAGTACAGATTCTGTACATCTTTCAGTGTACTTTTATGTAGGTATTATATTCATAGATATATGAAGAGAACAAGGAGACGAGGAAGAAAGGAAAGAGAGTACAGGGTTGGCCCAAAGTATGGAAACAAATGTTTGGATTGAGGTAAAATTTTTTTGTGCAGCTGGATTTTCATGAAATTTTATAGGAATGCTAATAGTGCATCTGACTTGCTGCAAAAAAAAATTCATCAACATATCTTGTGTAGTTTTCAAGATAGGGGTTACAGTGTAACCACCCTCAGAAATAGTAACTGGAATTTTTCAAAGAAATTCAGCTCCAATATCTTCAACGGCACGAAATTTCGTATGATTCGCCTTAAAATTC
>JAQIVE010002297.1:0-20424 GCA_034698285.1 Sminthurinus bimaculatus | reverse complement strand
AAGAGTAGCTTCGTATGCTGTATTATATGTATTAAATCTGATGAATTTTCAAAGAGCCTTAGCCATATGAAAATTGAGCCTTAAAGGTTATCCCTCTGGTTCAACTTGTACTTTCGCTGGTGCTGGTACATACATACATACAAAGTACAGGAAGAATAGGAGGAAAGAAAAGGGACGTGGGAGACCATTTAAATCCAAACTACTTTGAGAATACACTCCGCATTTAAATTTAGCTTATCGCTTAAAACTGGATGTGTCATCATCTTTCTCAGCGGGAGTCACCCTCGACATCATCATCATCATCATCATCATATTTCCCAAAACTTTCTCAAATTTATTCACTTTATTCATTCCATATTAAATTTACCCTCAACGTTTCAACGTTGAGAGACCTTCGACCTTAGGTGGACTTGGCTCTACCGATTTTCCTGTTAAATCAAGATTTGTGAACAAAAAACAAAATAATTCCTTATGCATGCATAATATAAAATATAATATTATAAGTATGTATGTGAATTGTGAATAAAAGGGGTTTCTCCGATTATCAAATCATTACGACGATGCTTCTGATATGATTCAGGATAAGTAAACAAACAATCGTTGATGTGACTAGTTGATTATGATTTTCAATTTCATTTCCGTATATGGCTCGCAAAAAATTGATGGTATCATCTATTCATCCGTGCAACTCATTGTCCCTATCGTAAAACAACCAAAGGCAAAGCAGAGAGACAAAGTATAGATATTATAAAACAAATATGTGAGCAGAGATATGATTGTACGGTACTCTTATTTTTTCTTCCATTTTCACTCTGCCTCTCGCTCTCTTTTTTGCCTTTGCTTCTCTCTCTCTCTTCTTCGCTCTCTGGTTGCTTTTGGTTTATCTGCGTAATACAAGTGGGGATAATAAGCCGATTGCCCGACAGGACCGAATGGGGGTATATGTAGAGGAGGAAAAAGAGAGAGACGGATGTTCTCTTTTATTCTCTCACATAAAGTAATAGATAAAGTAACATGGCTATTTCATACTTATAGATTCAAGTGGAAGTTTGTTCGCTGGTTCTTCCCCTCTTGCTCCTGCTCTGTTCACTTCTCTCTGTACTCTATGTATCTCTCCATGTCTCTCTTTCTCTCTTGCTGTTTATGTGGTATTTAGTAGATGTTTTACTTTCAGTAGTTTAGTACGGCAAAATGCATACATACATACATACATTCTCAGCTACAGTGGCTGTAGAAGCAAAAGTAGAGAGCTAGTTTCTAGTTTATTTTATTATGGAGACAACCAAGACGATGAAACAAGGAGACAGAGAGACACACACAAAGAGAGGGTTTCCTCGGCTTCTCTGTTTTTCGTTTTTGTTTCATTTTACTTCTTGCCGCATCGACACATAACATCCGAAACACATTGGAGAATACGAATGCGAAAGAGAGACGAGAGCGCACAGGCAACTTGTACAAATACAAATACAAAGTTGATACTCTGTTCTCTGCTAGCCAATTTATCCACATGCGATCCACATCCAAATCCACGACACGGCGTACCATTCTATTAGTTTGCTCGGTCGTCCATGCACACACACACATATACACATACACATCGAGAGAGAGAAAGAGAGGAAGGGAAAATACCAGGAACAAACCCATGTAACGCCGGTAAAAGTATTATTATTATTATGTACATGCACATGTACGCTGTATGCGGCGCGAGCAGGACGCAGAACTTACCCGGAAATGTGTGTGGTTATAAGTTCACGCAATCAAAAGTCTGTATCGATGCTTGAGTGATTCTATCTATATGCATTATATGTATACAAAAGTTCTGTGTCCGTGCTCCTGCCTTTTCTCTTTTTTCTCACTGTTTGCTCTGCTACCCTTGTACACTGCACAGTGTATGTACAATGTACATGCACGATATGTTTGCATGGACTTTACTGTGCTTGGGTGTATATTGCACATCTATACCTACATGAAGTATAAAAATGATGAAAGACAGTATGCACGACAGTCGTTCATATACATTTACATATATATTTGCAGTATACACACACACAACTTATGTGAGTATATTGTGTGCATGTACAATGTACATAGTAATAGCAAAACGGCATCAATTTTTCTAACAAAGTCAGAGTCAAAGGCGAGCATAAAGCATAAGCATGAGTTCAACTTCCAGTCCAAGTCCAAAGCAAAACTTGCAAGTCCAAGTAAATAGTTAGAAGAAAGCCATGCCGCAAAGCAAAGGAAAAAACCGAAAACCCCAGTCAAGAGAGCAGGAGAACTGCGGAAAAACACTATCGTAAAAATTAACACCATCAGCACGTCCGTCTCTTATTTTTTTTCCTTTCTATACGGTTGACAAGCTTTTAATAATTTGTAATGAATTTTCAACAGTCGATCAAAAATCACCAGGGAAAAGGTGAAGAAAACTTTATTAAATATGCAGTATGTGTGGGTTGAAAAGAGGATATTAAGTATTATGCATTATGTATTGCTCGTTGTAGACCTTTGAGGGAAAAAGAGGGATTGATAAAATTACTTAGCAGAGCAGAACAATCAAGTCTACTACATATTAGAAATACCAAATTCTAATGTTGTATACTGACTGAGCACACAGTGTATTATAAGTAAAAATTACAAATAGAGTATTACAAAAATTTATTTATCGTGCCCTTTGCAAGTAATTTTACACTTTATATTTATTTATAATTATTGTACGTTCTAAACAAAACAGCTTGCATTTTCATTTGCGTTTGAACGGAAAATTGAATAGAGATAAAACTTTGTTTTGTTGCACATTCCCCGTTTGTTTTTTGAGCTATCGTATTTCATTTTATATCAGCAGTACCCCTGTTCAATAATCGATTTAAAGTCTGCACATTTTTTACACGAAATCAGAGCTTTAGCTACCGAGCATTATATTATATAGTGTTTGTCCATTATGTCATAAAATACGGTATCTCACATTGTATATTTTATATAAAGTTCCAAGTAGTTTATAGACAGTTGTGCAGCGTGCAGCATAATGAGTTTTATGGTATCCTTGTACTTTAAAAACAGAGATTTAAAATCTATACGCAGAAATTGTGTCTATGGCAAAAGACACTAAATACATAGAGAAAACGGCCATGTAATACAAATATAATGTGTATTGAACGTATCCACGTATAGAGTAAATGGGAAAGCAGAAAAAGAGCAGAAAATTGCAAAGTACGTGAGGGAGACTCATAAAAGGCGACTTTTCCTTTGATATGATAAAAGATGCCAATATTATGTTACTGCGCTGTCTTGTATTGTGTGCTATGTGCTGTGTTGTGCTGTGCTGTGTATTATGTGTTGTGTATGAGTCTGGCAAAAACAAGAAGACATACAGCGAGAGAGAGAGAGAGAGAGAGAGTGAGGGAGAGAAGCAATAAGAGACCAAGACCAAGTCAACAGTCTAGCCTACACTATATATTATCATACTTTGTATGTGTGTCTATACGCACATCAAACACAGTGGGTATTACAGCCTCTTTAGCTATACTTTATTCTTATTGCCGTGTTGTCTTTGTGCGAGAACTGTACTTGTTTTATTTGTAGTGGCAGTACACTGATTCGTTCATCACAGAGAATACTGGTGTGTGTATGTATATGACAGATTTTCACAAAATCGCGTACAAAGTGTAGTATGAAAGTATGCAAGTATATATATATTGTGTATGTACGTAGAATATTATGCATACAAAATCTAAATGCACGTGCTATACTTGCAGTATTTAGCTCTATATACACTGTATGCACTGTACAGTGTACAGCTCAGCTTTAATGTCTATCTATCTTTATTTCTTTCCTGCAGAGCTTACAACTAGTGGAAAACGTCAACATCCACGTCAACCTTCCCTCTCACATGTAACTTTTCACATGGATTATATACACGTATATACATACATATAATATTGTACAATACAATTTACCCACATTGTATGTACATATGCATGAGGAGTAATGTAATGTTATAATCTATGCATGTAACATATAATATGGATTGGATTGTGGAAACCTTGTAGCTCACATGAAAAAAGAAGGAGCAGCTCAGTCAGCAGTCCATATAATCACAATAGCAAGACAAAATGGATAATACAAAATATCTTTATGTATGTACATATTACATATATATGTGTATCTATGATACAAAGGTCTGAAATATTATCATATTTATACAGAAAGTCTTATGAATACGATTCTTCTTAACCTTTAAAATTACTCATAGACAGAGAGTATTACCTGGAATAAAATTAGTGTATCTTTATCTGTAGTGTATAAAACTTGGCAGCCATTGGTTTTAACCCAAGCGAAAAAAATCTCAAATTTCTTGAGCAGAAATGAAAATTAATACATATTAAGCTAGGATGTCTATTTCTTTCATTTGTACTCGAAAAGTGAGCGATTAATGAACATTGGACAGTTTAAGTACCATATACAATTACAGATTTACAGTCGGATTCTGTGTCAAAGCCTTGGCAGTATAGAGAGCAGGCAAAATATATCAAGAACTTTTCAAAATACGTTGCGTGGAATTAAGTTGGAAAAATGTCTAAATGTCAATCGTTACAACTTACTTGCATCAAAAATGGCTACATTTGGATTTTTGTCTTTGTACATACATAATAGTTTCACTTATTATTGTACTCTGTCCAAGTTTTTGAAAACGTTTTGATGTAAAAGTTGTTGAATACCAGAAAGCACTCCCCGATATTTCCGTTCACCCCGCATGCATTTAATAGGTCTGTAATATTGTGTATATCTGGGTAAAAGAGTTTTAGATTCGAGACTTGAGTCACCCTCTTGCCTCAGCTCATCTCTTCCTCATCAAATCTTTACATTGCCTCATGTCTTTGTGTTGTATCTACAAGCGAGTGAGCGAGTAAGCAAGCAAGATCCGAGTGTATCTTGTGTTATAATATGCATACATTTATCACTATCTGCTCCTCTCTATTTCTTTTTAGCCTTATGTTACTCTTGTTTCTTTTGCTATATTGTAATATCAGTATAATATGGTCTTATACAAGAGTTATCGGCATCCTGCACGGCAAACCAGTTTACTACCAACCATGGGCATCATCCGCCTTTACGATTCTTATTCAATTTTCGTATTAATCATGAGTACAGTAGCAACATCACAAGACGAAGGAGAAGAAGTGGAAGTAGAAGCTGCGGACATAGACACACACATTCATACACACTTACAGATATTAGCAATATGTACCTACGTAATATACATATGTACAAATGCCATAAAGACATGACGATGGAAAGTAAAGTAAGAGAAGGGAAGATATATAATGATTATCATCATGATGATGGTAATACTAATATTAAGCTTGCACACACACTGTATCTTGGAGTTGTAAGCCAACCTTTTATAATATCTTCAATACAGATATTATACAGTCAAAGTCGACTTTAATACACTATATTGAGTTATATTATATTTTGTTGTAAGGGTTAGCAGGTCTGATGCTGCTGCTGCTGTTTGAGGTTGGAGGAGGAGGAGAAAAAGAAGAATAAAAAGGAAAAGAGCTGCAGACGAAACTAGACCAGACCCAAGCTAAATCCAAGTTAAACCTAAAACTGAGGTAGTCTCCGAGAGCTTCTGCAACAGTAATTATTATGATCATTATATAGTACAAATTACTTACACGCAATCATAACATGCCATTTAGTATTTTTCCCTTTTTGCCACCACCACCATTGAAATTGAAATTGAAATCGCAATTGCGATTGAAGCACCTGAAAAAATGTTATTCCACAAGGATATGATGAATTATGAATTTACGCTAAACTTTGAACTACGACTAACAAAAAACATGCCCATGCAGAGTTAGAGTCAGCGTCGAACAATACCAATAAAACTCCAAGCCAAAGCTCAACTAAAGTCGTAATGGAATGACCTCCTCGTACATACATATATTGATGTATACTGTGTACTAACTATAAAATGAAAACAGTTAGCCTTTGCATGTCAACTGCCATTATTTTGAAATTCATGTACATATCTGGACACTATGCATGTATTTATGTATTATGTGCACTTGGAATTATCTGTAGTTTTTTCCTTCTCTATTTTAGTTTCAACTTGAATCTCAACCTCAACCTCCGTGCGCATACATATATACGTATAATGTATAATATACATTATACATATTAGAGGCAGAGCCAGACGACGTTCGTTATGCACATTTTATATCACATTACTATCATTATCATATCGTAATCAAATGTAAATATCTGTGCAAGTTTTGACTCTGACGTGTCAATTGATTAACTTTTGATATGGATATTATTATTTATTGTATATAGCTGTTCGTTCGTTGCTGTGTGGAAATACGAATGCAAATTTGTTTGCGAGCTCCCATCACAATCAAACAGAAGCCAGATGATGCATTCACTAAAATTCACTTGTATGTACAATGTACAATACTTTTATGTATATGAATGCATGTTGTTATATAATATTGAAAGCACTTTTATTCAAGATCGTTTTATTTCATTGGATTTTTGATATATTGATAAGTTTTGATATTATTCTTATACTTTTTATTTACAATTTACAGGCCGTAGACAAAAAGTTTGCCATGACTGTAAACAGTAAAGAGATAAAATATTTGACCGTCTGTTTGTACTTTTAAAGGCACTATTGTGTGAAAAAGTCTTTAGTTTTTTTATACATATGAATGTATGTGTGTACACATAAATTTTTATTAATATTACGATTTTTTGCTGCAGGGTATACATATATGAGAATTATCACTTATAATTCATAATATTCGCCAAACATGGTGAATAAAAATAAGAGTAGATTGTATAAGTGATAACAGCATTAATTGAAGTCATAATAGATATGGATAACACTATGTTTTAATAGTAGGGTATAAGAGTATACTTAGGATAGGTAGTGAATAAAAAATCAAGTGGTTGCTAAATAAATTCGTTTTGAGATTTGACTTTTGAGTTGAGAGTTGAGAGGATTGTGATTCATAGAATCTAGACCATGAAATGCTTGTCTTGTCGCTCTTTTATTTTTTCCACAGTCCTATGTGTATAAATGTGTGTACGTGTTTGAATTATGTACTTTTCTATAGTATATCTCTGTGCATGTACTGAATAAACGTGCGATGGTCTCAATTGAAATTGAAAATTGAAACTTTCTTACGTATACAATATATGTACAAGTACAATGTATATGTAAGTATGTATGTATTCACCACATTCTCTCTCGCTGCGTGCTATTGTATGTACAGTACATACAATGTACAATCACTCAAAAGCTCAAAACTGAAAAACACAACTTCAACTCAAGTCCTCTGAGCCACATGAGTCACATATTACAATATATACATTATGCATACATACATATAATATGATATCACATCACAGAATTCTTTCGCTCTCTGATTACTCCAAGCATTTACAATCATAATTTATACCCGTTTTATTATTATTTTATTTTCTGTTTCACATGTGTACTTAGATGTCATATATTTACAAGGGAAGGAAATGAAAGCCAAAACAAAAATTAAATTCAAATTGAAATTGAAAATGAATTTGAGGACACTTGACTGCCATTTTATGCATTTTTTCTTTCAGGTTTAAAGCTTGAACCTTTCCTCTTTCTTTTATACGCATGTGTACATATTTACGTACATATTGTACATACAGAGAACATGTCTTGAATTGAGTTCCTTCAGTCCCAATTTTCAGAATTTTCTGTTTCATAAGGAAACGTTGAAATTCGAGTCCATGCTCAAAACTTTAAAGTTTAAAGGCCAATTCTAGTTACAGTGAAATATCAGTATGTGTTATGTGTAGTATATGAGTATGAGTATGAACAAATATATCCATTCTATTTTCTTTGAAGATAGATGTAAGTATGTATAGAAAATACATATTTTGTCTAATATCCTGTTGTAAATCTTGGATTGGATTAGGATTCCATTGGAGTACTCATTTTCTTTCGACGGTCAGGCAAAGCAAAGCAAAGCGAAGCGAGAGGTAAGAACAGATTCAACATTCACAGTCAATATCCACCATATCTAACACCCAAGCTGAGTGTGTATTGTATAAGTCGCTGTATTATGCTATGTACATAATTTTCTACTTCTCTACACTGTTGAACCCACCCTCCGTCCATCTCTCTCTCTCTCTCCTCTCTCTCTCTCTCTTGCCTTCTGTCTCCGTCTATGTATCTAGTTGTTTGGGCCAACTCATGTGTTCTTTATCTGTATACAGCTTGATGATCCTCTTTTATATACATATAAACTCTGTCTACACTAGCTGGGAATGCATACATATATATAGAGACGCACACATTTACTTGACGAATATATTACAAAAGAATAGAATACAGTACAATACAATGGTGAGCCCTATCTTTAAGCGTCTACCCTAATGGCTGACTGTTCCTCTTGTATGTGTACAGTATACATATGTTTGCGTGAAAGTTTGATTTTGACTCTTGGATCACATTTTGAATTCACAGAACTAAGATTGAGCCCTTCACGCATCATATTTGTAACAAAACAGTCTTTTCATTTTTTCGGACCATACTCTGAAAAAGGTTGCAATTTAAGCGTTTGCAGGTTATTATCGTTTGTAAAAATTCAATTATTATCAATTATTATTATTAGTAAACAATAAAAAAATTTAATTATTATCGGACCAAAAACATTAATGCAAAAATTCGAAAAAAAAACAATTAGTATGTATTGCTCTTATTAGTCATGTTCTGAAAATACTTTTATCGGCCTGTAGCGAATCACCTCGTAATGATAATAAATTACATTAAAACGCTAAATTAAATACAAAACATACTAAAACAAAAGATCACACAGTCATAACATTAATAGTTGTCATATATTACAAGAATTCCATGCTCAATGTTCATACTCGGTGTTTGTAACCTAGCTAAGCAAAAGGGTCGTATAATCGTAATTGCACTTTTAATGGCTGTACATCAAGATTAATATTACTTTGTACATACTATGCATATTTTTCTGCCCTTTCTACAGTATGCATAATATACATAAACATGTATGTATATGTTCAATGTTCAATGCCTAGGTACTCAACGTATCTAATATGGTGTAAAGTGAACGGAATCATAAAACTAAAGTCTTTCTGTCTCCTTGCATTTCATACACTTATTACCCACGTTTTATTGTGAGCAAGTTGTCTGCTCATTTGAAGCAAATAAATAGGAAATGGAACCGTCAACCATAGTATTTTTCGATGGAAGCCGATACAAGTACATGTATGTATGTATGATGGCCATACCAATGCAGGCATCTATGCAACATCCCGCGAATGATGGCTGTGCTTGGAAACTTTGCATGAAAAATTTTGATGGTTCAAGGAAACAATGACAGGACAAAGCACAAAAGGTTTTGTGATTCGCCAAACGAAAAATAAAGGAAATAAAAGAAAAAAATACAAAACCAGGAGCAGAATCAATAAACAATAAAGAGAGAGAGAGAGAGGAACTTATTTCTGCTTTTTGTTTATAAAGAGTCATTAAAAGTAGATCAAAAGCAAATAAAATGTGTGAGTACAGTTAGACACTTTGTCTTGTGCGTAATTGTAATTGTACATTGAAAGAGTATTTTGTTCCTCTTTGATGTTTTCCTCAACTTCTACAGAAATGTATGTGTATTATGTATGTATGTATGGATATGTAGTAAAAATAACGATGGCAAAAGATGAAGATGCAGACGAAGAGGGAATAAAGTAAAAAAAGTATGGTGTAAAGGAAACGGATGACGAAAGAAAGGACGATATGTTGCACATTATTACGTCTTATTTATCCTTTTCACTGTGCTGCATATGTAATATGTATCTACTGTACAATACAGATACATTGCATGAATATTACGTGGATACAAACTACCTACACAAAAATAAAGTGGTGAGACGGAAGAAGTGTTTTTCGTCTGTCTGTTTCCCGGCCGTCTTTGAAATTTATGAAGAAAAGGTAAAATATCACGTGTGTACGTTGTACGTATAAAGTATGTATATTAGTTTCTAAAATGAAGTTGTATTCTTTGAAAATTTCACGCTTAGATTTTCATGTCGCAATACACAATAATAATAAGGACTTGAGGTTGGATCTTGGATTTTGGAAAAGCAAAGGCAATATTCCTATACAGACAGAAGACAAGGTAAAGATGGTGAAGAGGAGACGAAAGGCAATTGAACTACAGGAAAATGCCGTTTGTAGTTTGTACATTGTACAGTCTACAGTCGCAGTCGAGTCGAGTCAAAACTCAACTCCGCGAGTCAGCTCAGCTCAACGCAGCTCAAGTACATACATAGTCTACTGGCTGCTGTTGATGTTGCATCGCAATGCATTTTCGCTGCGTTTCATGACGTTTCACATCATCACAATGCGTTGCCTCTCTACTCTGTGTGCTTTTCTTACGTACAATTGGTCTACTTTGCTATTTGGACCTTCATCCTCTTCTTCGTTGGGGACTTTCTGTATTCCTCAATGTACAGTAAAAGTTAACACTAGATGACTTTTTGGATGTGGCTTTGGATTTCCTGGACTCCTGCCAAATGCATGAAGGAGCTGCTTCCATGGAACAGAGAGGAAGGAGAAGAAGAGGAATAAGACGACAACGACTTGGAAAATAATACAACGAGGTTTTTTCTCAAAATGGTCTGAAAAGCCCATGACATTATGATGCATTGTATATAGTATATAAGCTATAGTTACTTTATACTGTATTATTTTAAGCGTATTCATGCTTGTGTGCGAGCTTCAGAAATATTATTATTATTTTTATTATCACCACCATCATATTTTACAAACATGACTGACGTTCTAAATGCTAAAGCCATCCTTTTTCTGATACACCATCACATCACCACCTTTTCCCGACTATCAGCCTCTCTCAATACGCATAAAAGAGGCCCTTCAACCTGTGTGCATTGAATACACAATACACAAAGGAATAACAAACGAAACACAAAATACACAAAGGTATATCAGAAAAATTGAGAATAAAATCATTTAAATTCACTTGCAATTCAAAATTCTTCATTGAGCAACATTTAATGTTTAACATTAAATGTTAACCTGAAATCAGGTAGGCCATCAAGGGAATGTACAACATCTATAATACATATTTACATAGCTTGTATAGAAACAGACATCTTTGTACATACTGTAGGCTTTTCAAAGTAAATGTGAAGGTGTCAAGAATTTTTGTCCCAAACTTTGAGATCAGAATCCCTTCCGTAATTTTTTAAATTGCTACAGAAAAATGGTTCCCAAAGGTTTATTGATTTTGGTTTTTGGTACCAAAGGTATTCGGGGCCGGGCCATACATGAATCCAGGAATACTCCAGTTGTTTGTAAATGATCTGTTTGCACCTTAATGAAATAAACAAGAGGAGAATCCAAGGAATATTCCTAATATGTATGTATGTCATTTAAAAAGAAGAAAGAAGAAGAATGAGAATAAAAATGAGAGGAGCGAGTCGGAAGAAGAATAAGAAAAAAGAGGAGGCGATAGGATAAAAGAGAGAAGAAAATGGAAAAGAAGACCCTAATCTACAATAAACATGTACACATAAGTAGATGTGTACGTAAATGCTTGTAGTAGTGGCAGTTGTATAACCATAACCATCAAAATATATGTAAGCAGAACATTGTGTGTCTGTATACACAATTGTTGAGTTGTAGTCAAATTGAATATATAGAGTATATTATTATTATATTATGTTGCATTGTATTATCTATGGCTTCTTGCTATACACACTGTATATTGTGGATAGAAAGGGTCAGTGTTCTCAATAAAAGAGGTCGCATAGAAGTAGCGTAGAAGTACATAGGAGAACAAGAAGGAAAGAACGAGCCAGCGAAGACGGCAGAAACTTCAATGTATATACATATAACTATTCACACGCATACACTCTATACACTCTACACTCATACACACTTTATATTGCCCAAGAAACAGCACCTTGCGTTCTTTATGTATATATGAAACACATAAAGTTGCTGCCACATCAAAAATGAGACTCCTTGATTTCTGTATGCCAGAAATGGAGCTCTTCTTCTTTTTACAAATTTTCCTATGCATGTATTTACACCACTTACACTTGGCTATGGCTCCTTGTATATATGGACAATTATTTAATTTTTATTCTAAATACAAAGCAAAATCGCTTTAATCGCAAGGTGCTGATGAAAATATGATAAATACAAAAGATTGAATGTAGTTATTGAAAACTCACTGTTTATTCCTCAGTTTTGATACGGAATCCAAGTTAATAAAAATAAACACGTACGAATAAATACTTCATCATATTCCTTTTCCTAAAGCTCACGAGCTCTGATAGTTGAGCCGTAAAACCAAGACCGACTCTTTTCCTAACTTCAACTCTCGGTTCTTATGCGTGTATAGTGAATATGTATGTGCATAATGTATATAGGAAAGCCTCTTCTAATCTTTGGACCGACAGCCGACAGCTGACATCACCTCTCGCTCCTCGTAGTTCCTATCTATCCATATTCACGTATGTATGTATGTATATGGTCGAATGTATATGTAGGCAAACGAATTTTTCTCCGTGTTTCTCCAGGCTCAATGTCTTCCTGTAGCACTTAGGCAAAACATGTTTTCATAAGTGAATCTCAAGTCTTTTTGTTTCAGTCACAACCTCATCATTGACGTGCTCGAGTAGAGTCGAGTCGAGTCAAACGAAACCAAACCAAAGTCTTGTGTGCTTTCACACATGCATGCATGTATGTGTATACGTATAGAGATAGGTGTGATGTACAAACAGAGGAGGGTGAACAGTGAAAATGATTTTATTATAGATCCTTCCATCAGTTTGTGAGTTGGAGAAAAGGAGTGACGACTATCTCAGTCAAAGTCAAAGTCAAGTCAAGGCACAAATGGCTCTCCTGATAATGATAATGACAGGGGTAATGATATTGATAATGATAATGTTTTCTCAGCGCATGTACATAAAGATACACAACAGTCTCACGACCTTTCTATGTTTGCTTGAATGTTTCTATGTCTGTCTCTGTTTGTATTCTTTATGTATTGTACACGGGGATAAAACAAATGAAATTTAGATTGAATTGAAAAGAAATTTTCTCCAGCTCAATCCTCTGTCAAAGTTAGTAGTGTATTGAGATGTTGAACGGTAAAATGCTTTATTTTTCACCATAAACACATTGCTTTGGATTTTTTTAGCATGCATAGTTAGACGACGTCAAGCGTCAAGCGTCAAGCATCAGCTTTTGTAGGAACGTTGCATTTAATACTGGATAATATGGGTCTAATTTACATAAGTATTCATCCCATTTCGAGTTTCCACAGTTATCTGCTGCATTTGAATAAATTATAGGTGCATGTACTCTAGTGTATACATCATATTATATATGTATACAGACTGAAGCTCGAGGCGAATTCGCAGTGAAATAGCTACTTCAAAAAAGGAAAAAAATATGGCCACGTCATCAGATTTATATTATCGTATTATAATGTCGTCTACGGTGAGCCAAATGCAATACAATAGTTTTGAGGTGGTTCAGCTAAAATTGTTTGAATTAAAATAATTAATGCATCATTCTCCCATTTTTTCAAAAATTGATTCAACTGAATACATACATATGCACAGTATGTGTAATGTGTACGTACAAAATATGTGGTTATGCATCATCCAATAAAACAAGGCGTAATTTCAAGAGCTTGAGGACTTTATTACTTCATTTATTTTATTTTATTGTCTAGGGTGTCCTGAGTTCTCTTCTCTCCAAAATTTATAACTTTATGCACAAAGTCACTTTGGAATGAAAGTCCTCATCTTTTTCATGCCCATACCGTATACATACACAATGAATGCATATAGTTACTATGCATAAATTCGTATCTAAATTCAAAGTTCAGTTGTTTCCTGCTCAGTTCATGTGTATTCTATGAACGTGTGTGTAGTGTGTATATATGAACGGTGAATTCTCGAGCCTTTCTTTCAGCGTATATGAAATGAAATTGACGGTGGGGGAATTTGTTGATGAGATCATTTGAAAAATAGAGAGAAATACCTACAAGACAGAGAACATCAGCAGTGGTCACAATGGTTAACTGGCGATGAGAGAAATATATAGAAGAAGGAGAAGGATAAGAGGAAGAAGAGTTGTTGGAGTCCATTACTGCATATTACAACATCACATCACATTATATTACAGTGCATAGTATGGTATGGCATGGCATGGCATGGCATGGTGTGGCCTTGCATAGTATGGTATGACATGCCACTGCCACAATCCTCAAAGTGGTTGTCTGTTCTCGATATTGTATTGTATTATGTATGTAATGTAGAGGAGGATGAAACACTGGATGTTGTTAGCTGACACAAAGTCATCACAGTGTATGTATACATACACAGTACACACACACATACAGTCGTCTCCAAGCGAGCAAGCATCAAGTCTGCTATTGGCCTTTTAAGGAAACTCATCAGTTTAGAGTTTCAAGCACACACATAACAATTGGATTTGGTTTGCTTGCCTTTCTTTCCTACGTCCTTTCTTCTTCTTTCGCCTTTGCTTTGCCTTGCTTTGTGTCTCGGCTTTAACTCCAGCTTGAGCTTGTCTTTTTCTTGGTCTTCCTTTTCCTCTTCTGCTGCTGCTGCTTCTTCATCATCATCTTTTCCTTCTTTTCTTCCCCGTTGTTCAAAGTTGGAGAAATAAGAGGAAGAATAGGAAAATAAGAGAGGTGTCTGTATACTTGTAGTCTTTATAGTGTGCACTGTGTGTGTATGTGTGTGTATGAAAATAAAAGAAGCCAGAGTTGGAGTTGGAGTTTGGGTTCGAGTTTGACAGTCTAGAACGTAAGTATATGTACAGCGAGAGGAGAAGGAGAAACAGGCGAAGAAACAGAAAAAGAAGCAGAGTACGAGAAACTATATCTAGCTGTGGATTCCTACACGAGGAATTTAAACATGGAAAGATATGAGTGCACTGGCGCAAACGCCTTATATAACTTGCACACTGCACACACACACAGACAAACAAAGAGAGGTAAAGTATTACGACCTTTGTGTATCCATGTATTTACATATGCATGTACAATGTACAATATAATGGATATAGTCGCAGCCGGCACGCAAAGCACTCGTACATACATACATACATACATACGTATGGTGTGTACGTGTAGAGTGTAGATTGTAGATGCTCACAGCTTAATGTATACATGTTTTAGTGTGTATGCAACATATCGTGCATACATAGTTGAGCGGAAAGGCTTCCATCCACCCATCCATTCATACATAGTTTTGTGCATGTCTCTCCCTTTACGTTGTGTTATGTTGAGCATACATCCTCGACGCTCGAGCTCCTAGTTAGCCACGCACTCGAGAACCAGCAGTTTAGCACGAGTCAAAGGAATAAAGCGGAGGCGAAAACGAGAGCCCGAGTTTCCAGCAAGACTTGTGTGTATGTGTGTGTATTACTTTTACATGGAGGTACTTGGACTTGAAGTAAGTTGCAGTTCGAGTTGGAGTTGAGTCGAGTTGAAGTTGGAATGAAGTTGAGCGAGCGGGAGCTGAATTCGGAGAGTCGGAGAGTTGGATTCGGAGACAAAGTCAAAGCCGAAGCTGTAGCTAAAGTTGATCCTATAATGTACAGCAGCGGGCAGAGTTTTATGGCAGAATCCTTGTTTTGCCTCACTTTTCAAAGCGTACAAGGACAAAGAATGCAATGCAGAATAAGGTGAAGTAATAAACTTCAAAAATGTATGCATACACAGGCTGTATGACCTCCGCTACATGTATTTTAAAGTATTTTGGACACTTTAATATTCTATTATGAAATTTGACAAAAGTCCCATCAAAAAAATAAAATCTCAACAAAATTTGACGTCATTTTGGTCAGATTGCATGATGAAATATTATTGTAAGAGCAAATCTGAGAACCGCGGCATGATACAATGGTACATACTTAACCGTACTTAATAAACCAATCACTTTTAAAGATTGATGATTGATGAATCGTTTTTCGTAGAGAAATAGTCAGGTTATCGATCCGCGATACAGTTTATTGTATGTATGTAGTGTGTGTGTAGATTTGCTTCAATTTTGCTGCTTTAAAAGACCACAGTATTATACATACACTTGAAGGTATTCTCGTGAGCTTTAGAGCTTGACTCAAAGTGGACGGGGAAACCAGTTCAAGCCAAAAAAGACAGGATATGGAATGCACGCGCGAGGGTCAAATAAAAATACAAATACAGATACAGTCATACTTATTGCATTTATGTAACTTTATTAAGTAGGAGTCAAGAAAAGAAAGCCGTATGGACGTCTTTCCTGTGTATGTATCTCTATACAGCTTTTTACTTCGTGATGTGTATTCTGAAAAATTGAAAGACGAAGTATTCAACCAAATTTGACAACAGGCCTTTGCACCCTCTTCGTCTTCCCTCATCTCTGAGACGACTTCTCCCTAATTTATCTGTACTATATCCAGCATCCATCATCCAGTATTTAACTTTGCAGTTCATATAAACAGGATTTTCCAGGCTGGCAGGCTTTTCTCAAAGGATGGAAAATGTGTTCAGGAAAGGAAGTTGGGGAAATACAAACTTAAAGTGTGGTTTTGGCCTTTCAAAAGGACATTATGCATCGAAAACTCCGTTATTTCGTATATCTTCCGATCCTTGAATTCCTTTACTTTTAACATTTTCCAGTTTTCTAAGGGAATAGAATCTACCATTTTGCCGAAACAACCATAAGCCGCATGATGTTAAATATGCGAGTATTGTTCATTGTTTTTATAAGGCTTCATAAAGGAGTAGTAATCCATCATAGTTTTATATCTGTAACATGTATGACTAATCATTTTATACTTTTATATGAGGTACATTAATCCCCTAATAAAGGTTTATTATTGTCAAGTTCAGGTTAGCAATTAGACAATTAAAATGGGCCAATCCCACACGTATGTATCTATGTATTAAGTAAGTAAGTATGTATCTAAATCAAATCATCAGATTTCTCTGCATAATGTTGAGAAAATTAAGAGTCTTTTGAATTTTGAATAAATAATAAATTATCCACATCTACAATTTACATGCATGCATATAATTACGGAATGGAGGGGGAGAGAAAATATCTAGAGCGTAATATAAATACAGCACAAGTAAACTCACACACTAATGCATATGTATATACGAAAATATGCTACTCTCTCATTCATACATGCATACATTCATAGAAACTGTAGATGTAGATATGCGCGGATAGAAAGAGAGGAATGAAATATTCCCATAAATATTTGGCAGTGAGAAAGAGGTGCAAGAAGAAAAAGGAAAGGACGAGCGAGAGGATATGCTAAATTTGTTACGGAGATAAAGTTTCTCAAGATTTACAAATTGAAAAAGGAACCAAACAAATTACATGCCTAGTGACTCCTTACTGTATATGATATGTATATATGTACAGATAAATATATTCAGCACACCGACTCTCTATACTTGTGCTACACACACTATACATATATTCTGCAAAACTATTCGTCCTCTTGCAGATCTTGACTCTGACTTGTGACTACTATTGCCCCAACTACAACTCCAACTCTCGCACCAGCTTCAACTTCGACTTCAACTCGGTTCTTCAGCCTGCATGTGTGTATGTGTCTGCTACTTTACTTTATTTTCCCGTCCCTCCGTTTGAAACAAGTCAGCTTCCTTCCTCACGTTCAAGTTTATCACTGCTCACTTCCACATACACACACACACACACAAATACCACAGGGACGGAACAGAACAGGCAAAAGAACTTCAAGCCAGCATTGCTCAAGATACGATACGATACGATATGTTTCAGAATTGGGTACAATCATCTATAACTATCATCTTAATATCTATAACTAATAGATAGAAGCAACTCAAATGTTTGAAAGAAGGTCCAAAACTTGTTCCTTCTTTGCAAAATGCAAAATATGAATGAATTTTCGTACAATACATGATGTATACTATGCTGTGTAATAATTTATAATAAAAACTGTAATACAGTATATAATAGATTATTGTAAAAGGAGAAAAGAGCTACTTGAATTGAGAGAGAAGATAATTCATGTATTAAAATAGTTCCTGCTGCTTTGGTAAACAAACCATGAGACATGAGACGGGAGCTCAATAAACTTATTATTATTTTTATCGTGTTGAAATTTCACGCTTAAATTACAGCTTTTCTCTGTGCAGCTCGTCTTTTCTTCCCTTTGAGCTAGAAGAGTTGTTCCACAATTTCAATTCTCACAGACAGATACATAGACAGATAGACAAAGCAGGCGAAGAATAAGAAAGAGACTCCTCATAATAATAATGTATAATATTGTCGTGAACTCCAAGCAGAAAATAAGGAGAGAGAGAGAGAGAGAGAGAGAAAAGATCTTCAAACTAAAACTGAGATTCAACTTGATTCAAGTTTTTCAGTTTGAATTTGTGTTTTATAAAGTAACTCTCTGTTTCGCTCACTGTCTCGTCGTTCACTATTTCTTGTCGACGCGTTTACTTCAAAGATAAAGTGCCTACTCTACTCTACTTGTTATACACAGGGCACACACATAATATACACAATCGCTGGCTCTCTCGCTTCTCCTACATACATACATACATGTAGACACTTCAAAGCTACAACTACAGTCACAGTGAGTCAGAGACAGTGTGTGTATGTATGTAGAGAAAAGAGGAGGAATAACCAACTGGTTACATAATAACAATAATCACATCCATTACTAACGGTTTGTACTCTCCACATTCTTTTTTCATGCTTCGCTTCGCCGTGGTTTCCTTTTTTGCCTTTTGCTTTGCTTTGACTCGCCTTGCTTTGGTTTCAATTCAAGAGACAAAACTCACACACAAAGATTTTCAAACTATTCTCTCTCTCTCTCTCTCTCTCTCTCTCTATGTGTGTGTGTGTGTGTGTTTGCTACATTGAAATCTTTTCCTCGTCCTCGTCTTCGTCTTGGTCGTTTTTATAAGCGTTTGTGGATATACAAAGTACACGCACAATCAATCCATCAGTTAGTTCTCCACAGACAATACAATGATAATAGTAATAATAAAATAATAATGTAATCACATCATCAGGGTAACTATCTGTAGATACTAGACATATGTACAATGTACACTCGTAAATGCTTAATATCCATGTGTGATGTGACTAGTTTTTCACTTCACGACAAACAAGTCTCGCTATATTTTATTATGTAAAACTAAAACTTAATCCACCTTCATCCATATGCACCATTTAACTATTTACATCTATTTAATGCCAAGGCTTGTCCCATGTCCCACAAAGTCTTTTAAACTTTAAAGCGAAACTCCTTGCTTTAAAAAAATGGGGTGAGATACATACATGCTACGTATAATGTAATCAATAATGCATAATCTTACAGTGATACTGAATAAATTTTGTTAAATAATACAGATGATAGAATCTGAGGATTCAAAGCCAAAGTGGTCAAAACGAGCTCAAACAGACAGAGACAGAATATCTGCAAGAGAGCAATGAACAGTACAAGTATAAAGGTCTTTTAAAATATTATATTGTACAATATGAAAAGCTTTTTATCATTGCGGAAATCGAATCGTTGGACCCATAAATGGGCAATTCTCTTGAAGAATCTTTTTCTTTACTTTACTTTATTTACTGTATCGAAAATCAAAATCGATCTCTTAACTAGAAGAATGCCGTATTATGTTATCAGATAAATTCAATATTACACTACAAAAAAGTAGATAGCTTTCCTAATTATAAAAATCACAAATCCTGTACTTAAAATGAAGTACATGCAGGAGAAAGGGGATAATCATTATGATCATCATCATCATAATGGCAATGATGATAATTATTATCGATAATTTTTCCATCGTTTGGTACTTTGTACAGTGCAAAACAAGGCATTAACAGGGCATATTATCCATTTAGGTACAGATTACTTGCGTGAACAATGTATATGCACATACACTACACATACATGCATACATATATATATATTATGCATTATACACATCGTCATTTTATCCATTGAAAGATTCCGAGCGAAAGAGGGAGAAAAAAGAGTAGAATAAGATAATTAGATAAGTTGGCGTTGGCATGCTCCTCATGCACTCTCTCATTATATAACGATTGAGCCGCCTATTCCTATTTCACACAAACAGCGTATATTGTACATATTTATACGCATTTATATACATCGCTGAATTAAACTCGATGTGTAAATAAGAGATCCTCTCCGACGATTAATAATAACAACAGTATAATAACGTTAATAATACAGCCATAGTTGTACATTGTACATGTACTTTAAAAAATTATATGTGTATATGTAATATGTATGTGGCTACAAGAAGGAAGTTGTCG
>JAQIVE010002296.1:0-20426 GCA_034698285.1 Sminthurinus bimaculatus | reverse complement strand
ACGCTCTTCCGATCTGTCATTATTTTTTTTAGTGTCTCAAAGTGGATGTGCCGTGACAGAGTAAAAATCACCATTTTATCCATTCCTCCATTGCATTGTTGACATTGGTGGTGGAGGTGAAAATTAAAACACAAAAAGTACCGTTCGAATAGCTGTAATTGTTTCAGGGTGCTGTTGTTGTTGTTGTTTTTATAGGGCAATATGTTGTACAAGATATATGATGAGATCACATCATACTGTTCAAGATTTGGGTGCATTCCTTTGTTGATGCGCTCAAATGGAAACCTGGGAAAGTTGAATCTTTTGTGAAATCCCCTTATTATTTGTTGCCTAAACGCTCTTCAAGCTTAGACTTTCATTCAAGAAATGAAGTTGTTCCCCTTTTTTACGTTTATCAAGTCATCTGTGAATACCCAGAAAAAAATAGGGAAAAATAGCTGGAGAAATATAGTGAATGCTGAATAACTGTTAACTGTTCATTGTCATGATATGTTCAGTGACTATGCCTATGTCAACTTACCTCGTTGGACATTTTTCATTTTTCACCGTTTAGCATCATTTTCTAGGAAGAATGAACAAGAAGGGAGGGTTTTCAGGCTGTACAGGGGAAAATGAGTTTTTGTCTAGAAGAAACCTAAAATGGGAGCGTAAAGGTTACAATATACTGTGTAAAGACGCATACTTACTACTTACCATGTATGTGCATTAGCCGGATAAGATCTCTCTTTTGTATTTTACGACACTATTTTTGTTAGACAACCAAGTCCTCCACTTTTTTCAGAGTCATTAGAGCGAAAACGAGCGTCAAGGAGTTTCACTATTAATTTGATGGATTGAAACAAAGTAGTTTTTTTTGGTATAGAGGGTGGCTTCGGTTTTCCCCTCTTTCCTTCTTCTGTTGAAGTAGAAAGATGTTAACTTGAACTGTTTTTTCTTCCTCGTACACATTTCAAAATTGAAACATTTGAATGTATTCTTTGAAAATTGTTCCTGCACTTCTTTCATGTGTCGAGAACCTAAATGGAAATGTTGAACAAGGATCGATTGTTTGGATTTTGAAAAATGACAAAAATACATAATTTGAGCTCATCCAATTTTCCTTTAGTTAATTTTCATTTGCGAGAGAAAAGTAATGGAAATCAGTTCAGTGAAACGTAGAATCGAAGCTGGAATGATTGTTTGCGCAGAAAAATTGGAAGTGTATAATTTTTTTCGGTGTGTTGTTTATGGATTGAAGGGGGTGTATTTTCAGACAATGATAACGGGTGGCGTGTATTTGAGATTGAATGCTACTTTTTTTCTTTTTCTACATTGCTGCATAACATTATTTGTACTGTTTTTACTATATAAAAATGAACATGTATGTTAGTGTACTTAATGTGTGTACCTAAGTCAATATTGACCTTGTATTTTTGGCTCTATTTTAGATTAAAAAGCTGAGTGGATGGAGGCGAAAGTCTGAGCCCGGTTTCTACCAGTCGGTGAACCTTAAACTGGGGAAAGGAACCGGTTTAATATCAGAGAACGATCATGGAACCTCTGACCTCACACTTGACTCAAACGAGAGCATCGGAGAGTTGGAGGAGGATGCAGACGGAGAGATGGAGTCAGCCTCTCAACTCGACCTTTGTGCCGAGGATGAAAATGAAGCGGAGAATGAAAATGAGCTTGATGACAACTTGGAGCAGTTAATGCCGCACGTCCATTCCTCCAATGTCGAGGAGCGTCGAGAATCCATCGAGGAGATTGTGGGACAGCTGGTGATGCAAAATCGGGATTTCCAGCGGATTTTGAATAAACAGAGATTGTTCAAAATTCGCAAGGCCCTCGCCCAACACCAACAGAGTCAGGACCACCATCATCATCCCAGAACCCGAAACAGTCATGTGAACGAGGAGGAAACGGCGAGTGAGACTGAGACGGAAGAGCCCAGTAATGAAGGAGCAAATCAGACAGGACAAAACCAAAGTCAAAGTCAGCACTTATTGTCGAGCCAAAAGCAGAAGCAGAAACAAAAGAGTGGTGGGAGTTGTGGGAGTCAAATTTCCTCATCAAATGGGATCGGTTCCTCCTCGGACATGAATGAAAATAGTTCCGAGAACATTAGCATCAACAATGATGGGTCCATGATGAATGATGAGATGATTTTAACTAGTTCTACCACCAAAAATGTCCAAAGAACTGTTTCGGACCCTGGGAACAAGGCCACGTTGACTCCAAGACGGTTCATTAGCGGCCCCTTCTCTCACTACGACCCCATCTCCCTGTTGTGGAGCTCCTTTAGACGGACTGATCGAAACAATTCAGCCAGGGGCAAACCAACAACAAATTCCTCATCCTCGCCCAGTAAAAATAAGGGAAAAACTAATATTCGACATACGCACTCGTTCACATGCTCTCACAAGGAGTCCACCGACCTAAATAATTCGGTGGAGACCAAGGAAAATCCAAGTTTGCCGCACGGTGACTCGGGAGTTTTTCCCAACTCATTTACAAGCGACTCGTCATCCTCTTCTGAGGCAAATATCCCCACTTTGCCAGCTGTCTGGCTACAGATGAATCAGCAGGATGGACATTTAGCCCCAGCAAACAATAAATCTGGTATTTACTTTGAATATTGAAGAAACAATTTTTTTCTCTCTACTTTTTAAGTATTCATACCATAATAATTAATAAGTTATATGAACTATGAACATTGATGAATTCTTTATAAATTATGCAATGTTATATTATAATTACAGGTTCACTTCCTCGAAGCTTCCAAGTTTGCCAACATGTTAATAGTAATTCTTCATCCCTCCTTTCACCTCAACTGGATTCATCGAACCGAAAAATCCACGAGGGTGCCCATCTTCAGAATAATAACAATAGTAAAAATAGTGCAATACACTCACAATCCGGTTGTGGTAATTATAAGTCAAGACTAAGGGACAACTCAAAGTATGGTGATCGACCTTTTACCATCGCTTCGGACAAGCCGAGTCCCTCGGACATTTCTTTTGATGAAATGGAGCAATACATGAGTAAATTCAACGACCAGATGAAGGACCGAAAAAGTCCGTCTTCGACAATGATGACCGAGAACGAAAATGAAGCTGACGACGTGGACTACCTAACAACTGAGCTAACCCCGGTGACCTCAATGGAGAACTTGAGTCTTCATCCCGACCACAAGATTTACCGTTCGTCCAAGTCATCCATCAAGCACATGCTCCTCAGTGTTACGCACAGGCTGAGTGGACTCAAGGCTAACATTATGGTCAATGGGAATGGAACGGGTACAGGATCAAGCTCCAACACGCAAAATAGTCGGGGAAATGTCAACTTTGGTTCATTTTCCAATATTTCTGGAGTGAGCGAGTCATCTTGTCATAAAGAATCTCTTCATCAGCAACAACACAGCCATACGAACTTGAGGAAAAATAGCACGTCTTTGTCCGCAAGCAATGGCAACCAGCATCAATGTCCAAGTCAAAACCAAAACCAGTCACGAAATTACCGAAAGTCCTTGAAGCAAAAAATCAAGCAGCACATTGTGAGGGAGCAGGATTCGGACAGTGAGAATTGTGAGAGTGTCACCTGTAGTAGTGGAAGTAGTGGCTTTGAGAGCTTGGGCAGTCGTGGAAGTTCGAGTAACAATCTCACATCAAAAATCGGAGCTCGACTCGCCCAATGCTGTGAACACTCGGACTATGCCCTATCCAAACTGTTAGGCTCAGCCCTTAACGACAGCCTAAGGCCACAGTCGGTCATGTCCGTGTCCTCAACAGTCACTTCCTCCAGTTGCTCCACGGACGAAAAGACGAGTTCGGGAATGGGTGAGAGTTTAAGTGAGAGCAACAATGGTGAGGGCAATGGACTGAACATGAATAATGACAATATTGGAAAGAATAAATTTTATCGGCTCAATAGAAAAGGAATCAACCATCGGGATTTGTACCTCAGCTATATAGATCAAGATGGGGATCAAGCTCTGTCGGACAGTGATGCCTCCGCAGATAGTTTCTATGAACGGAGTTTTGAGGCTATTGAGAGTTTCTTGGAAAATGAAATTTTCCCTGATAGTGCCATCTATTCGGATCAAGATGACCAGGAGGGGTCAACTTGTTCCGGGAGTCAATTGAACAAGTGGGCAGTGAGTGGTTCACACGAAAATGAAAGTGACAGTGCTTGTTTGTCCAATGGATTTCATCATCATCATCATCACCTTAGTCATCCCCTTTATAATTTTCATCACTCCAGTGGTGGAGACTTACTGGCCAGTTTGAACCTCAACCTGGACTTGACCAATGGTGATGACAACAAAATTCTTCCAGGAAGTTGTTCCAACCCTTCGAATTCCTCTAGACTTCCACCTCCAGTCCCCAATAAACCACCGTCAGAACTTCGAAGGAGCCGCCTCGTTCGAAGTCAAGTCATCTTGGAGAAACTAAAGCACTTGGAGCAGTGTTCGAAATTCAGTAGGGAGGAACCCGCTAGTCCCAGCTTCGAAGGGATAAAGTCCATCCAAGAACGAAGGAAAGAGTTGGACTTGTGGAGAGGTGGAAGTGGCAGTAGTGGCGGGAGCAACAGTAGTTGTAATAGAGAGGACGAGAGTGAAACCTCGTCTCAACATTCTACTTCAACTATTAATACTGTCATTGAATTGTCTCCTTCCAAGTCTAATGGATTCCCCTCAAGTAACGATGACTCGAGTGGGTGCAACTCACCCCTAACTGAACGAGCAGTTTCCAGGAGTAGTAGTTGCTGTAATGGAAGTGGAAATGACCCCATGACCAAGGGTTGGGTCAAGCTCGTCGTAGGGAAACTACAAGGAAGTGGAGAAAATTGTAATAGCAAACCAACTAGTGAAAGTAGCACTTTGTCCTCGTGAAACGTTTTAGTGTAAATGTTTTGCTTGAAAAGTCTAGTTCTTGAGTTTATATTAATTCACTGTTGTATGTATAACAGTATTTAAGTACTTTTTACTCTTCACGATAAGATTCGTTAACATAGGCTTTAAATTTACACAGTTAAACTTTGTGACTTGTAAAATTTACTGAAATTGAAATATTTAACATAAAAAACGTCTAGAAGTATGTATAAAATAACAATAATGTACATCATTTTTAGATCGTTGTTAGTTATGACTTGTCCATGTATTTGAAAAAATATTCTATTTATGCGATTGTAAAATTTAGTAAGTTAAAATATCTCGATTTTCGAACAATAAGGGAAAATATTAGGTTAATCACCATTATGCAGTAGTGCGTGAATTTTTTTTGTAAACCCATTATAAACCTTTTCGTGCCTACCAAAAGCAATTCTAATTTAATAATATAGGTATGTAACATGCAATGTAATTTAATAAAATTAAATAGGATACTGCTGTGTTGCGTATTTTTTAAAAGCAACCCTTAGTAGTAAAAATATTATGTATAGAGATTGTATTACTTAAGATTGATTATTGTACTAAAAAATCAATATATTATTGTTCTATGAATGAATTATTTTGTATTTTCATATTAACCCATGTGTTTATTTAGCTTGTTGTACCTCAAAGGTTCTGTTTTATATACCAATCGTCTTAAGTAGTTATAATAATTATTAGTCAGCAGTAAGCTACTATACTATTTTTATTTCATTTCTTTTTGATTATTTAATTGTTTTTGTTTTCCATTTTGTACATTGTATTATGAATTTTTTTGGAGTAGTAGATATGTGTAATGTGTATACTGTGTACATTTTTATGAACATTTAATGTGTCTATATTGTCGATTGTCACACTGACAAGAATCTTGTGCAATGTAAATACATGTATGTCCATTATCCAGGATAAATGATACAACCAGGAAATCCATTTAGTAAATAGGCTCTAGTTCTACAAAAAAAAGTATGTATAGCTATGCATAAAAAAATAGAATATTATGTAAGTAAGTATATATAAAATATAAAAAGAAGACGATAGAGAAGGAAAAACAATTGTATCATATAATAAGTTTAATCACGAGTTATATTATATACATATGAGTGGCCAAGTCAAAATATATTACGAATAAGTTGTTTTTTTTTGTTTGTTATCAGTTATCATATAGTTTATAATTTATGATATTTAGTATTCCCATCTTATTTTATTTACAAAATAGACAAATAATAGGATGTCCGCAAAAAATATTCTCGCTCATAAGGAGATTCAAAATCGAAAGCTGGAAACTTACACTTTAAAGACGGGAAAAACAAGCTTTAAAAGTTGTTTTATTGTCAATGTTATTATTCTTAGTATGTATTATTACATATTGTAATTTTAGTGTTGCTAAATTGATTATGTAAGTCATTTAATTGCATGTATTTTAAATATATGTTGAATTTTTAAACGAAAAGGTATGTTTAATTCGAATTTTGAACTGTTAAACGTAATTTTTAAAGCTTTACGTATTCGTTGTTATTTACTTTTAAATTATTATGTCGCACTGCATATATGTATTTTACTTACCAGAATGATAACTTTTTTTATGAAATAAGAATACGAGAAGAAAATAATGAGCTTATATACAGTTAAACATGAAAAGGCTAGATTTAGACGCTAATGATAATTCTTACAGAGATTACACTATAATATATTATAAGTAACTACATCCGCCTTATATTGTCATTATAATATACATATAATATATTTTCCTTATTGTTTGAAAAGTTGCATTTATTACAAGGTCGAAATTCGAGAAATGTATTCAGAAAATACATAGGGCATAAGAATTGCTAAATTGACAAGAAAAAAGCTGTGAAATTGTTTTTCCTTTTCGTATGTTATGCATTATGCACACTATACTTTATATTATACCTGTATCATTAATCACTGGACTATACTGAAGAACTCTTACGTATTAGTCTTCTAGTGCTATATCAAGTGAATGTTTCTCACATGTAATAGTTATAAGATTACATTTGATTAGATGCATTTTGGACTCCTTGAAAATGAAAAATTGTCCCACTTGAAAATTTAATTTAGATGATAGAAGGTACTGCATATTATTGTGACGATTCTTATGCTTATTATGTATTACAATAACTCTCCTCTAAAGACTTGATAAACTTTAAAAATATAAAGAAATTAGACTGTAAAATCTCTGTCGGAGTAAATATCGTAAATCGCCTCGAACCTCGAACGAAACTCTGTATTTATAAAGATTAAGCACTTCAAAATAAAACTAAATTAAACCTATATTATTATGATATAGTGTATAAATTATAGTTTCCTGTTATGACTACGATTATATTATGGAAATAGTATAAAACTAAATTTTTAGATTACTAATAAAGATTATAAAACCGTAAATTATATAATATGTAATCGACAAGCGAAGCGAAAAATGTACGACTCGAAATACTATATATAATGTATAACACATGCATTTTGTGTGTAAATTCAATATTCAATATAGTTTGGTACAAGTTTGAAGAAAAATAATTTAAGCGTATTGTGAATTCGATTATACAAATATTATGCTAACTCTGACGATAAAAAGTGTTGGAAAATTGCAAGTTTAAATTAATCTGAATAAATAACGATCAAAACTCTCATTTGTATTTATAATGATAAACAAAAATAAACTGTGTGAAAGCTGTATTAGAGATTCTAATAAATAATAAATAAATAACATAAAATTTACTTTGGATTTCTGGACGGTTTGTGCACTTTGAATTTTTTAAAGTTACTTTCTCCGACGACTTTCACTGGCGTTATAATAATATGAGTGCATCTTTGAATCTTTGAACCACCATGAACTTTTCACCAAATTTTACATGCATTTTTACTTTATATATTGTACATATGCTACCACTCACATCTCACATAATATGCTTCATATAATTTTAGAATGTTTTTAATTATTTTGGAAATTTTGGGAAAGCTAGCCAAATGCATGCATTCGGCCCTATAAAACGTGTAGGTACATGTGTTTCATGAAATTCTAGAAAAGAAAGCTGCGAGACATTTACTATAAGTATTTCAGATGCACGTAAATTTAAATAAGTTTGAACGATAGTTTAAATCCCATATATAGGCGTATAATATAGTTCATTTTATTCTTTTCAAATTAAAAAACTTCTTTAATCATTTATTTTTACATCTGTAGATTTTATGACTTGTGGATTACTTTGAATCTTGTTTAGTCTTCATTTTCAGTTTTTTTACATTTTATAAAATAATACACTAACAAATTAAAATTAAGAAAAAGAAATCACCACTGTTCTTGTTATTTTCCCGAATTCACAATGTTGACACAGTTTACGTATTTTATATTATATGTTATATATGTATATTTTATAAAGTATCTTTATAATTTCATTGTTTTTGTAAATGATAATTACAGTAAATTAATTATTCAATGCTTGACTAATTTAAATCATCAAAACAAATTCAGTTTTCACTTTCATTCTTTTTTACATATTTTACAGAGTTTTACGGCATATAAATGCACAAAAAATTAAAGATAAATATCAATCTTCAATATATTACCTAAACGATATATTATAGACACATCATATTACAATGTGTTGATCATGTATAGCTTTTGTCAGTGACTAGAATGTTTCTACTAAAACCAAATCAATATATATATATATATAGCAATCAGTATATTGGTCATGATGCATGCTTCATGCCTACACCAAGATATGAGACGAGATTTTGAGATTTGAAGAAATAATGTTTGTTTTCCCCTTCACATCTAAAACAAAAATGAATCAATAAACAATTGAAATCAATTTAGTAAAAATTATCACGCTTCATTGTAAAGAAATTACGAAACTTAATGCTCAATTATCAATTACACATAAAATAAGAAAAAAGAAGGGCAGGTTACTAGATATAAAATAAAAATTGACTTTTTGACTAAAAACTCATAGTTTTCTTTTTGACTGACTCAGAATACAATTAAATATATAATGTAATGACAAAAGTTTTACTCCTCAAAATCCCCTCTCATACCCTTTTCACTTTTCTCAAACGTTAATATTGTATTTCATTTCGAAAAAAGAAAAACCTTTCCATATTTCTTATTAGGTTTGTTTTTAAATGATTACTTTGTACATACATAAACTATGTCATATGTACTTTAAAATAGTTTTCTGGATATAACTTATAGCGTACATATTTATGGTAACCCTGTTAAAGTCCACGGCATACATTATAATAATATTCTTTCTATTCACGTAATATAACCATAATAACTTTTTAGCATTATTATGAATCATTAATCTTTTATTAATACAAACTGCACACTAACCTCTGTATTACAATTTATAAATTACTACTATTTTAAGAGTAATTTAATATTAGTCACATTAATTACTATATTTTAATAGTAGTATATCATTAGTACACACCATTAAACTTCCACAATATTAATTTCCAGAAGTGGAGTACATGTAGTATGTACATTAAATTAGTAATAATTTCATGTCACATGACAATTAATAATCTTTTGTATTCGTTTGTGTATATTTCAATTAGTGTTCACCTTACAAACTTACAAAAAAACTGACGGGGTTTTTACCATTTGTGAATAATATAAAAGCCACCACTACATCACTAATGACTTGATATTAAATTATATATATTATATTTAAGATGAAGAAAAAAGTTAGACAAATCTTTCTAAGTATCAGTAAGTTTGACGTAAAATCCGTGTCTTAAAAAACATTCTAGAATAGTAAATAGTATGATGATAATAAATAATGAAAGTATACATTAGGATAAAATTTTATAGGCATAACCTATTATTCTACTCTATATCAGTCATCACAAAATGAAGAAGCATGATTAAATGCCACATAATACAATATGAGGCAGTTTAATCAGCAAGGATCATGGGTATAGTTGTTGTCGGAGTTCCCGATGGAGAAGTGTTTTTACTCGTCGATTTTTTTCCCACATTTAAGCTGAGGAGAGGACGTGAAGAATTATTTTGATTATGATGAAGATAAGGATGATGTTGGTCAACTGGTAAAGGGCTCGGACTTGGAATTCCAGATGACAATGAGGACGTCGTTGACGATGAAAAGGAAGAAGTCTGTTCCAACTCTGTGGAAGAATAGTGACTTGAACTTGTCGGACTACTTGACGAATTGGTGGTGGAGGAAGTACTTTCACTCCTTTGAGGCAATGCTGAATTCAGTTGTTTCAGTTTGTTCTCAAACTCGACAAGCTGGCCCATGAAGTTTAGATTGGGAGAGATGATTCGGCGAGACCTCTGAACGAATGCATACGCCTCCAAAGTACTCAACTTGATATGTTTCATTATGTAAGCAATGGCGATGGTCGGTGATCTAGAAATTCCAGCTTGGCAATGAATCAGGATGCTCCAACCGGATCTGCGAGCTTCCTCTGCAAGTAAAAAGATCAGACAATTGGATTAATTTTATGTTATGTATAACATACCAGATTAATGAGAACTATTGATTTGTAATAAATGTGTAAATAAATAATGTCGGCTTTATCAACACTTCTTAGTGGCTTCAACTGAATTTCAACCCTGCTTGACATTTTTTTCTCGCCATTAATCTTTATCTTGTGTCTCTAATACAATACGACTATTACATATATAGAAACTACATAGGGCCATCAATCAGTAGTTGGTCGTAAATTTAAGGATATAAAGCTTTCTATCTTGCTACTTCTTGTGTTTTATTTCAGTCACATATTATAAGGTATTGTACTTTAGTATTATATACAAGTGATATATTGAATTGAGATTTTCTTTTTTATAAATTCCTACACGAACAATTTTATTTCCCTCCCACCATTCACATTCTCAGAGTTTTTCTTTCGTTCAAGGAAATGAGAGTTTTCTCTTTAAAGAATCTAGAAGACTAAGATGGATGATTTTTCCTCTGACATTGTGTAACAATTCAAGTAGACCAAGAATTTAAGAAGCTTACTTATATAGCCTCATGTAGAAACCGTGTACTCCTTGTAATGCATTTTCTGTCTTTATTCTGCCTCTTTCTCACATTAAAAGATTATAAAAACTGCAATATAAAGCCTTTTCTATTTTCTTTTATTGTTTTCCTTTCTGCAGTATGTCGACTTTCTCAATTGAATGCCCAGAAAATCGGAAAATGTGTTCATAAAACCAAATTGAGTAATATTATAAAAGGGGACAAAGGAATAGCCCTGACTTACCAATAAAATCACATGCTTCATCAAAATAAGGAGCTAAATTTTCGCATAGGTTGTCTGAGACTGGAATCAACTTGGTTCTCAATCCTGGATGGCCACCATCGGTATTTATTATGGAAGGGTTGGAGTTGGAGGAATTATCCGAGGAATTATTGACATGGGCGTTATTAACAGCACACTTGCTGCCAGTCAGGTTATTACAACTATTATTACTAGGCGTGTTAATACTACTATGCGAGTATGGCATGGACATGGTCACAGAGAGAACATATCCGATGTTGAGTCGTTTTAAAAGCTCCTGGTCGGCAGCGTCCCGAGCGTTGCCCACATAGAGGAAGGGCAGGACTTGGGTGGGTGGCTCATTTTCATAGCTCTCGTTACAATGAGGCGTTGAGGGTATGGTGTAATTTCCTCCGGAGGAGGGTGACAATGGCTGACAAGACAGGGGTGATGGAAGAAATGGAGAAGTTGGCGAAGAGGCCGCTGAAGACATACTGTTGAGATCTTTTCGGTTTGTGGAATCACATAGGTCACGGTAGACTCGGATAAACTCTTTCATACCACCTAAAAACAAAAGAAAGAAAAAATTTATTAATAAAACAGCTCACAATAATACATATATCAATTTTTTTCAAAAATGTCGTGGTATCAGCACTAATCTAAAAATGTTGGAATAACTTGTCTGAATTTTGTCTCCTCAATTCATGCACATTAAGAATATACCGTTTTCCTCAGAAAAAGCAACTAGAATAAATATTATAAAGAAGTTGTTGATTTGAATTTTAAAGTGTATGGAAATGGTGGCATAACAGGATATTATACAAAATAAGTAGTAAGTACAAATAATAATAATAATACAATGAATTCGTCTAAATATCTGACTAAGTCACACTTTTCCACAGAATCGAACGAGAACTTAAATGCAATGTGAGACTCGTCGTTGTTCCCTACCTCTCTCTCTCTCCTTTTCCTTCTATGATTTCCACACAATATCCAAGAGCAATCTTTGACTATGTATTCAGAAAATATGGTGATTCATCCTCTCGACACAATACAGCATGTATACAATATAAACAAATATCGTTTGAAAATCGAATGGCAACGCAATAGAATTTCTCCGTACATACCACACAGAATCTGCATATAAATATACATACTACATACATACATATAAAGTACGTACTATTTTGCACCTATATAGCAATATAATATGTAATACTACATTTTCGAAACTTGTGTATATCAATCTCTAATATCAAGAAGCCAGAAAACCTATAACCAAGTTACTTTTGGCCAAGTTACTTTCGACTTTTGGCAAAATATTATAAAAAATGAAGTAAACTTCAAACCACTTTCCCAACATGCCAGTACAATTTAGAGATGCATATTCAAAATGGATCAGTTCAAGATGTCAGAAGTCAGAACAAGAGGTGGATTTGTCGGAGCAAGTCATACACACTTCACACGTGTGTATTGACGTGACTTATTCATGCATAATAAGACTACGACAATGTATATAAGTACTGGGATGCTGATATCGAGAGAGTAAAAGGGGTGAAGTTGGTATATAATTTATATTTATACACCTATGTAAAATACTTTCTTAGAATTGACTAGTAAAAGGAAACAAACACTTTTGCCTTGAGCAGCTCTTTCCTGAATTACATGTAAAAATATTCCTGCTATCCGTATTATTTATTTTTCTAGAAAATATTGCACAAGCATAATTCGCATAAAAATGGCGGCTCGGCTCTCTTCCACCGACAACTTGAACTTATATCCTGTCTTTGACAGCTACTGTTTATTATAATACTGCTGCTCAATTCCAATAATTGTCTTTGTTCTGTATTTATACATTCTTTGTGTATCACTTTTCAAAGAATTGTTACACTAGTTGAAAACTTGATTTTGATTTCACAATTTTATTCCAGCGAATTGTGAAAAAATTGGAAAGACAAAGTTAAAAATAGTTCCTAGCTTACTATATACTATATGCCTTATTTTTTATTAAATGGAGGGAAACCATTTTAAAATAACTATTAATTTCCTTTCACAACTAAAAATGTCACGCCATTCTATTTGTAACTACTCATTCATGGTTTTCTACAACTTTTTAGAAACATCTACGTTATATTATTGTAAACTTGATTCAAGGTTGATTTCTCAGACTTTTCATTCATAACCAAATTCAGAAGTTAACCCAAGGAAACGTTGTACATTGTACATAGTACAATGTTTTGTGTGAAATGACTCAACCAGCATCTGAAATATTGTTATAATTGGGGAAAAGCCGTCCTATTAAGTAACCGCAAAGAGAATTAATCAACGCTCTATTTTTTATTCAATGCTACTAATTAGTAGGAAAATTACCCTTCTAAAATTCTACCCCTCTTTTCCTTCAGGTTTTTCAATGTCCATTCATTTTTCAAAGTTATAGCTTTGTGACTCATACATACACACCAATTGTTGTTTGTTTTGCTAATTAATCAATTGTAATTGCACACATATAGGTATTACGAATGCATAAATCAACACAATCCATTTTATTGGTTGTGATTGCACCACGTTTGTTTTTTCTCAATTAAATAAATAACTTTGTATGTATATTTATCAACTACTTAATTTCAAAAGTTCATGACTAATTTTACTTCCCTCTAAATAGAACGAAAAACGATAAACGATGACGAGCGCCTAAACAAACGTAGCCATCGTTCAATTTTCATGGCTTATTTTTTGCCAGGCAAGGCACACGTACAACGTACAACCAAATAATTTAGCGAGGCTACAAATTGATGAGTGAGCCATCGTAATCATAAAGGAAACTCTAAAAAGATAAGAGCAAACATGTGTTCAAAAATATGTATTCTTGTACATTGTCAACATACTTAATACTTACACGCGTTTGATTTTGATCGCGGTAATAGTGATGTAATATTCTACCCAAAGACGATGTTAAATATCTATAAATGTTGACCGGATATCATGACAGTAAAAACAGACAGTAGATGAGAGAGTGAGAGGGAGAATGTTTGATAACATGTACAAAAGGGCAGCGGCGGAGATTCTGACAAATAAAAGTGTCTATTAAGGGATGCGAAACTATACAAAGACTATTAGTATTTACTTTATCAACAGTAAAGAGCTGACCTTTGTTTCGTTACACAAGCAATTTTCCACTTTTACAAAACTAAACCTAAATGGCCTATGTAAACTGAGACGAAATCCAATGGAGGAGGATACTTAGAGAGAAGAATACTAGACCGTTATTTAAGTTCATTCCATCCAGAGTTCATTTATATTACCGCAAAATATTACAGAACAATGCACCAAAACCACCGTATCTATTGCACACAAGAGACTGAAACCGAAAAAATGCTTATATATACATACATAATAATATATAGAGTTTTGAGAGCTCGTCGTTAAAATCCAACTTTATCACAAACTCTCTCTCTCTCTCCCTCTCTAAATTTCCTTTTAACTCTTCTGATTATGTAACGGACAAAATAGGAGCCATAAAAGGACCCAACGGACTCATAAATTTTCGTACTAAATGGAGGTCTCTAAATAAATCCGGAAGATAGACACATATGCATATTCTCATTAAGCCCTCTTCTCCCATACTCCAGCCGAACCGTATCACATCATACCATTCCTATTCTGGTCTTTATTCAATCACATCCTCTTTTGATTGTGTACATATTATATATACTCCACTATACTACAGTACAATACACAATACACATCTAAATGCTTTAATGATCCACCCAACCAAGCAAGTGAAAGACAAGAAGTATGTAGAAGGAGCAGGGAAAAGGGAGAAAGAACTAAACTGATACCCAATTGAGAATTGAGAACACCCACCCTCCGAATCTCCGAATACCCGAATCGCGTACACTGTGGTGTGGATGCTCAAACTTTCGGCGTTGGGCTCTGTCGCTCCTCCAACTCAGCTCAAACCGTATTATGTATCATGTATATTTATGCATGTAAGGATTAGATTCCCATTGAGATTACATGGCGAGTGATTTGAGCTTCCCAAAACTATTTTATTCCCAATTTACTCTGACAATATTGTCAACCGCTGTAATATGTGCACATGCACTGTACACTGTACGTACACACTAAACACAAACACAAGACGATGTATGCACAATGGCTTGAATCACTTGAATCACTGACTGTCCTCATATATCTATCTACCATATCTCCAATCTCCATGTTTGAAGTGTAAATAGACGATTCGATTCTATTCTATGTGGGAGAGGGAAAGAGAGAGAGAGAGAGAACGTTATCCCAACGACAACGCACCGAATGAATCACTCTCAAAACATACACCTAAATATACACACAAACACTGATTTCAAAGAGAATCGACCTCAATATAACAATCACACTCACCGAAACGATAAAAAGTGACAGAAAAATATATAAATAATTCCTTGGATCTAAATACACATCTACTTTCCTTTTACAAAGTAAGCTCTTATCGAAACGTCAATTCAAAATTTAAAACTAACTTGAAGTCCGTGCGAATTATTTTGTAAAACACTCAAATTATTCAAAAAATACAACGTTTATATAATATGTATTATTACAATTTTTTTTGCCCAAACAAAAGCAAAGCAAGAGAAATTAGAGATAGAGAAAGCTGATATGAGCTGTTTGATTTTGTGGTGTGGTTTGCTGGTGACTGGGGTGTGTTTGCGTTGCTGGTGTCGATGATAAGAGAGAGGGAGAGAGAAAAAGAGATTGAAATTGTATGCTTCCCTGTTTCATCTTTCTCTCAAGTCTCACTTACACGCTTACGCTCTCCACATGCAGGCGACTTTGATACTGATTTCCATCTATCTATCATGCATTCGAGATATATACATACAAGAAATTTGTATATAAAATTGTTTAGCTTGCTTTCCCATGTCATTATGCATACCCACACAAGATCAGTGTACATATACATGTATCATGCATGTTTGTACTCATTTATATTATATTACGAAGTTGACATGACTAACGCTAATGGACGGAGAAACATATCTACATGCTGGTATGAGCGAAGGGTGACGGTTCTGTTTCTATTTGCCTGGAAATCACATGGCATTTTCAACGGTTCAGCTCGTCGGCAAATTTCCTATAACAATTCTGGGTCTAAATTGCCAAAATGCATCAGCATAAAAGATAAGTCCCTTGTCTTTCCCTCCTCCGCCTATAGTTTGTGCTTAACGCCTGTCAGCTTTTCCTTTCAGTTGCACATTAGCTTGCTGGTGCATCCTTCACAATATAAATACATATTGTGATGATTATATGACTCTCTTTTCTTTTTCTCCTCGCAAACCAACTTAATAGGCAAGGAATGCACTGAGAGTGAGTATGTTTGAATTATGTGTAATACTTGTGTGTGTGTGTATGAGTGTGATGCGTGTAAATACCCGAGAAGGATTAATCACTCCCTTTGAATTTGGAGAAGTGAGGCGAACGAGGAATAAGAAACGTATGGCAACATCCCTCAAGACTTTCGTCATCATCAAAACCATCAAAAGCAGCAGTACGTTTTTACTGTGTAGTGTATACAATATACAAAGAGAGAGAAACGTTGAGGCCCAACTTGAAGTACCTCTTTAGCAACTACCTAAATCTGCGTTCTCTGTCCCTTTCTATGTGGATCACAACTAATGCACATGCTACATGCTAATTCTATGGAATATGTATGTATGTGCACATTTTGTTTATAAATTACATACTGTGTGTGTGTGTGTAATATAGTATGCTGGTTCTATCTGTTTCAAATCACTCACTAAATTTCCCTCGACTTTTCCTATTATCAAAAAATACTGTAGAGGAGCTAAAATTACAAAAAGTGTAATATGTTGACTACATGTGCCTACATGACATAATAGTTATCATAACATACATATATGTACAACACGGTGCATTACGCATAGGTGTCACAAACGTTTTTACATTATCAAGGAAAAGGGATAAAGGGTAACGTTACACTTGGAGGATGACTATGACATAACGATGATGAGACATATCAAGTGAATTTGCTTTTGCTCCCACTGTTATAATTTCTAGGGGATAAATCATCAATTGGAAATGGAGACCGATTTTTATGATATAATATAGTATATTATGCATGCTAAACGAAATTTTGACAACATGTAAACAAAATATTGTGCAGCATTTGGAAATTTACTTCATTTTTGCTGCGTCATCAATCAGCTATCATAATAATCACTGTTGTGATCACCTCTTTGTCGGAAAATCCAGAAGAAATTCAAAGGCAGAAAACCTTGAAACATGGAGGATGGGGAATGGAGAAGGATTGATCTTGTCCTACGCCAAGCGGAGGGGATGCAAACGATTCCTTCCTATATACCATGTGATCCATATGCAAATATACGTGCAATGCATACACACATATGATGACGCATCGGTCGTCCGTATCATTATCTTGTGCAACTATCGAGTCACCATTGTAAAGTCCAAACTCAAAACTATGTACGACTTTAAAGACGTATGTATATGTGCATAAAATTGCAGTTTAATTATTGTTGCTACACGAATGGAAAACAACAATCATAATAATAATAACAGCAGACAAAATATTGGAACCATTTAAATTTTGTACGAGTCATCTAATCGTCAAATGTATACTGTTCCAATATTTTCTATTTTATAGCCAATGTCTCGTGTACCTTTCATAATCGCATCGCATCGTCATCCATCAGTCTCGGTTGTAAGAGACTCGCAAAATAAAACGAAAATTACTAAACCTTTACTATCCCCATTAACTTGAAAATGAAATTGACATTATACAATATCATGCCATGTACTTACACATACAATTTGCAGTATGTATATACTTGTTGGCTACGGGGTTATAAAATTTGAACTATAAAATGTTTCCTTCAAGATTCTTTGAGAGGACAAGCTCCTATAAATTCTACTACCTATAATAATTTGAAATTTGCAACTTTTACCATCTGAAATATTACCCTCTCGTATAACGATATTCTTATAGATACTACTGTTTTGTGGTCGCTGATATTTAATATATTAGTATGTATACATTTTTATCCTATCTTTCCTCGTAAAACTTGCAGAGGTAAATTACTATATATTTGCTATACTATACCTACAGATACTCAACTCTACAGTGTATAAAGACAAAGACGGAAACTGAGCCTGCAGATTAGTAGCAAAGTTATATAGAAATCTAACTCATCATCAACTTGCAATCTTGTTCATCATTATAAGACCAACGTAATATTATCTTCTTCGTCATCATATCTTAAAATCCTTTAATACATAATACATATTGTGAGTACACGCAAATGATTACATAAAGAAAATAACAATAGCAGGACTAATGAAACCACGAAAGGTTTCATGTATCTATGATGTACAATATGTGTGTACATACATAGCTCAATTAATAGCTACACAGTAAATAGATTCAGTACATACTTAAAGGTAGACATGGAAGAATGTGCGACAGCCTGTCTGCAGTTTCTTTTATAGCGAATAAAGTCAATGTGAAGAGTAACAAAACATCAAGATAAAATGAAATTTCTCTTCCCTTCGGGCTTACAGCACACAAAAATAAATGCGCACAGACGAGCTTAGAGAATAATATAGAGGCAGACATTAAGGCGAATCTTGAAAATGACAAAATGACGATGATGTAACTTCCATGTTTAAACTAATAGTGATCATCATCGTTATTAGACATTTTACAGCAAATGTTTATCTTGTCCGTACGATTTTTCTTTTTTCCTTTTCTTGGCAGCCATGGAGAACTGACCAACATCCGTGTTAAACACACAAGTAGGCATAAGTGCTTTTGCCTTTTAGTTTTCACCCGACTCCAACACTCCGTCATAGCAGATACATTCCCTATTTTATTCTTAGACATTACATGACACGTTGCACACATGGAAAAAGAAAAAGGCGTGCCGTCAACTTGAATCGAGTTCCGTCAAAAACACAAGATGCACACTGCTCACATACATACGTGGAGGCTAGCTATAATAACAATAATAGTAATTATTTTTGTTTATTATTTGCAGGCAGTGGTGCCATTGAGAAAACTAAATTTATGGACAGAAACTTATGATCAATAAAAAAATGCCTGCCCCTTTGTTTCCATAATTCATGCAGAAAATTAATAACTTTGTCATTTTTCAATAAAACAAAATATTTCCGCTTACCCCAACACACCAAAAATATTTAAAAATCATGAGCTTTCAGCTGAAGGAAAACTGCTCGTAAATTGTGCAATTATTGTAGCTAACCATAAATAAAGGACTGAATACTTTCAAAGTGTGGACAACGTTGGCTGAGTTGAGGTGTGGAGATTCTTATGAGGGTGAGGAATGGAGAAGAGACGATACATAATATATTATTTATTAAATTCATTCACCAAGCGCATCTACCACACTCGCATTCATATTATGTATATGTACTGTGTGCATATTTTGTACACTCTCGGCTATGATTCATATTTTTCTCTCTCTCTTCTCTTAGACTTGAACTTGCACATTTTTTACTCCCTGCAAAACATCCCCAAAGACATTAATAATAAACCCTGCACAGCCACCTACAGATATTCTGCAACGGAACCACCGCAGCATTATGTATACAGTATACACATACAGTATACTTATGACAACACAATGTGATGTGATTACGCATAATATTCACCTTGCTTTTTTGTTTGTCTGTAAGACAAGCAATCCGTAAAGAATCACTTTTACATACATGCATGCATATGAAGAAGGAGAGAGGCTGTTGGCCGACAAGGAAAAGACAAGACAAAGTCCATTCAAAAAAGTTGACTGACACTGTCAGGTGTCCTTTTTTAAAAAGGAGGAGACGAATGAGGAATGATTGATTTTCTGATTTAATGTTTCTTTGCACATTGTGTCACAGATCACTGTATGGAAGACGAAGAAAGCGAAACAAGATTATTATTTTCAACTACTAAAATCAGTACTCTGTATTCAGTACGTATATGTATATAAATACGCATTAAGTCATCCATTTACATTTTGCTCATGTATCTATAATGAGATATACACACACTCCTGTCAAAACGGTGCCTCCTCAATTCAATTTGCTGTAATATATATTATAATTTTCATTCATAGACACAAATACTCTGCTTCTACACTTTTCACACAGAGTCAAAGCGGTTCTCGCTATCCGTGCATAATAATTATTAATTTATACTTCTACTACGCTTCTTGTTCGTTACTTACTT
>JAQIVE010002295.1:0-20426 GCA_034698285.1 Sminthurinus bimaculatus | reverse complement strand
AAATAGGTGAACAGAGCGCCCTAAATAAATAGGTGAACAGAGCGCCCTAAATAAATAGGTGAACAGAGCGCCCTAAATAAATAGGTGAACAGAGCGCCCTAAAAAAATAGGTGAATAGAGCGCCCTAAAAAAATAGGGGAATAGAGCGCCCTAAATAAATAGGGAAACAGACCGCCCTAAATAAATAGGGAAACAGAGCATCCTAAATAAATAGGGAAAATACTTCCCCAATATAGTGGCCGTCATTAGTTTTCCAAGAGATTTACCGTCTTGTGACCCACGGAATGACGCCACCGGATAAGGAAATTATAATGGTGTTTGATTCCTTTTTGCTGAAAATAAACTAGAGCTGGAGCGGATGAGTATTGACCGAACATATAGAGCATCTCGAAACGACGGTTCATCGGCAATCTATGCTGGAGGAGGAAGGTCAAGGCCGAGTTTCTTAGAGTCAACAGCAGAAAAACACAGCCCACCAGTAGAAGACACCATTCGCACGTTGCTCATAGGAGGAGAAATATCATTTGAACACTACAAAAGTTTCAGTCAAAAGAAAGCTCTTCTTCAACGAGGTAAAACAAATGTGTCTACATATTGATAAACTACTGTTGTATGTACATACTAATGACTAATGACATGCTCTATGGAATTTATTGTAAAGCTAATGATAATATGTATGTAATACCTTTTTGTTTCAGCTATCGAACTAAATGACGGAAATTCTATTTTGGCAGTAAGAATGTTATCCTTCTGATACATTATTATCTATGTTATGGCACAATATCATTATTTTTTATGTTTGTTTAAAATGAATTATTGGCAATAATGTGCAAAATGTAATGCGTGATATTTTCAGGTGACATTGTTTCTATTCAAAACCCTAAAGCCAGCGCTATTTCGGCAATTAATTTTAGAGAATCGCAAGGCAGCTGATCACTATATTCGATACCTTGAAATTAGAAGCGAAATTAATCATCTTGTTGACTTGCTTAAGTACGGACGTGAAATTTTTATGTTTCTTGATTATATTGTGACCGCTAGCGGTCACAATATAATCAATAATCTATAAAAACAATGATAAAAATATTATGAGGATAATGCAATGGAAAGAGCTAATAACTAATCATGCGTTTAACTTCTTTTTTTTCTAGTATGCTCGGTCGCACAAATGAAGCTTTAATCATTCGATACAAACACATTTTAAAAAGCGAATCGAATTTTCAAAAGTTTCAAAGGGAGCTCAAGCACTTTCACACCGCTGATTGTTCTTTATCTGATGATGTTATGGCTCATGTCATGCAAGAGCACATACAGTTATTAGGTAGACATTTTTATAAGTGTTTGATATAAAGTTAAAAATAAGGTTTTTTAGTATTTTGTAATTTCATTTTGCAAACTTTTTAATTGCAAACAAAATTGGCTCTTGTTTTTAGACATTCATCGCCTATTGAAAGAGAAAGATTCAAATTTTCCTCATGTAGAACATCAGTCAGTTTTAAAAACATTGGCTTACTTGTCAGAACGGGATTATGAGAGTTCAAACTTATCTTCAGTTGCCTTCAAAGGATCTTTTAATCTTAATGTAAAACAGTTTGCTTGGGTCAGTTTACACGCACTCGTCAAGGTACAAAAGTGGCCCCAAATTGAATCACTTTTACTAACAAAGGTAATGAATTCAGTATCGATATGATGAACCTTTTTTTTCTATTCTACGTGTTCAAAAACCAAGTACACACTTAATTTTCATTTAAAGAATGTATGATTAACTTTGTGATGAACAATACCTTTCATTACTTACAGACTTGGCTAGGAAGTTCAAAAGATAAATGTCTACTGCCTTTAGAAGATGTTTGCTATGCCCTGCAAAATGCCCCTATAGACCTAACAACAAGATTTCTCCGTTTAATTGATGACACACACAAGAAATTAGCAATAGCCAAGAAACTCAAGTGCCACGTTGTTGTCATTGATGTAAGTCGTTTGTGCTCTGCAATTTTTATATTAAGAGTTTTTGTATAATAATAAATAATATAGTCAATAGTAAAATATTCACAAGACTTTCGATTTTTATAGGTATATGCTTCGCAGAAAGATAGATCCGCAATTCTAAGCTACCGCTCTAACCTACCAGATAATTCTAAGGAAGCAATCTATGCCGACAATATTTTAAAAAATTCGGTAATTATTTGAATTTGTACATGTGCCTCATGTTTATGATAAATTTGTTTGCTTTTAAACTGCATAATATATTGATTTTTTAGGGAACCAAATGGAAAAATTGAAAAAGTTGATTCGAAGTTTTCGACAACCTGTGATACACCTGAGAAGATTTATGAATGCACGAGAAGAGAACACTGTACGATCTGATTTACATTTTCGTACTTATAACTTATAACTTACACACGCAATATAAAATTAAGAATTTAGTATTATTTTTTATGAACTTGACTGCATATTTGATAAACTTTTATGCACACCTGATTTTAAAGTTTTACTCGCTCGCTTATTTTTTCCATTGTTTTTCTTGGAAATTAAAATTTTATAATAATTATAGATTATAGAATTTATATTAGTTAGTATACATTCATACAAGAATACAATCAATTGTATAAGATTTAATAGTTTGTAGAATTTACGTATATTGAATGCTAGTTATTGTGATATTGCAAAACACCGCAATAACAATATCAATGTAAATTATTTAGAATTTAGGTATTCATTGGAAACTGACATATTACCTACAGTACCATATAATGCGGATATACAAGAAACTTTGTATTTTATTACAACGTATTGTATATTATGGTTACTATTTCATTGAAAAATAAAGAATAAATGAAAAGCAATAAACACATGAGATTGGATTGGAAGGTTGTTTGTCAGGCTTTTATTATAAAAACTCCTTCCCTTCATATAATAATAAAAAGACTCAGAAACCATGATATCAAAGCTATATACTAAACTCAGTCATTAAACATTAAACTTAAATGGTAAAGCTAAGCATACTTACTTGAAAATTGAAAATGATTAAATCAGTACATATATTATAGGAAAACATATGAGGATACATAATAATTATGTATCCTCATATGTTTTCCTTCTGCTTCTTCAGCTCTTTTTGTGCCCTGGTTTCCAATTCTTGCAATGAGCTCGCAAACATGATTTTAAAAATAGGATACATGAGGGATAACTTTGGTAGATCACGCAAATGTACCTATAACAGAGAAGAAAAAACATTCACCCAATTATACATACTTTCTTGATACTTCTATTTTACAGTTTTAAAAGTGCATCATACCATAATGAATACTGAAAAGGCAAAAAGAAAAAATGGGGAAAATTCAAGAACACGAGTTTTAAATATAGCCACAATATTATGTTACACTCACCTGCATATTGTCAAAAGCGATTCCAACGTTGGGAGGAAGATCTTCATCAATTTTGGGAACTTTGGCATAGCGTTGACTAAAATGAGTTAGAATAGTAAACTTGGCGTTCATCTGCTTGCTTACACTAATTGCTTCGGAGACTGTCGAGTGAAGACTTCTTTTTGCATACTCAATCAAGTCATTTTCCATAGTAGCTTCATGGATTAAGATGTCGGATCCTTGTCCTAACTCAACTAAATCCTTACAGGGCATTGTATCACCCGAGTAAGTTATTTTAGATCCAGTCTTGGTTGTTAAACTGACCCCAAAAGAGTTGGCACAATGCACTACACGAACAGTCTCAAGGCTCTCTAACTCTAATGACTGAAACAGCGACTGTTTATGTATTTTAGACGAAACACCCCTTTCCATATCACCACAAGCAACAAGATTGTACTCCAAAGACATTGATTCGAATAAATTATGGTAAGTGGTTAAATAATGAAGAATTTGCCGAGGAGCAATCAGAGTCAAAGGTACAAATGGAATATCGAGTGACTTGAAAGCTTCCTTTCGAGCTTTGAGGAGGCTGATTAGACCAAGATGATGATCTGCATGCAGATGAGAAACATAGGCAGCCTTTGTTTGAACTAATACATGCTGGACATGGTCAAGGCCATAAAAACGGATGAGCTGTAAGAGTGTCCCTTCTCCACAGTCTAAGAGAATCCTGGTGTCGTCACTTTATTGAAGAGAATTATAAAACATTTATGTATAACAGAGTAGAAGAATTTACTCTGTCTCATAATATTTTGCGTATTTATGTAACTTCAATTACCTAATCTGAACTAATATCCCGCTAACATTTCGATGAACCATAGGGACACTTGATCCCGTGCCAAGAAATAGTAGAGTCGGATGTTTAGCATCAAGGCTAATTTGTCCTTGTTCATGCGTTTCAGGCATCGATTTAAATGCTGTTAGCGATTCTGATAAGGTTTCGTCTTCCAGCAATTTATCTCGATAACACTGCTGATTTAAGGACATCACAAATTCTCTAGAAAACAAACCAAAATATATAATTCATCATTATTAACGTTTCGAATATAATAAGTAAACTATTATGCACCCTTTTGATGGGGAAAAAAAGAAGAAAAATCTTTTATGTGCTTACTCTGTAAATCCTACGCGGGGTTGAAAACCATATCTTAAAAGTGTTTCACCCTGTACAACAGGAACTTTGATGCTTTTAAGCTTTAGTGGTAATGGTTGAGTTATTGGTGATACATTTTCTAGCACTCTCTTGTCAATAGTTTTATTTGAATTAGTCTCGGGTTGATCATTTACTTGTGTAGTATCTTCGGAATTATTTTTATTATTATTTGTATTTGTATTTATATCACAGAGGGAAACAGGTCGACTAGAAGGGAAATTTGACGAAGATACAGGGGATGAAATCCTTTCAAATTCATGTGGCAATAAGGGGAAAATATCACCATCAATTAAATTTAGTTTACACTGAAGCTTATGCACTTCTTCACTTCCTAAACGTCGACACGACTCATTTAATATCAAGTGTTCAGTGGAAGATGGAAATGACTCCATCCAAGCAATATATCTAGAGTCCAAGAGTACTTTTTCGGGTGTAAAGTGAACGACTAAATAAGCTGGAATTTTATTCTCCTCCCCAGCTGAATCGTCATCATTCTTTTGGCATTTTTTCCAAACGGGATTTGAAGTTAGCGAATTCAGATACTGTTCCGTCGGACAGTCCACAACTAAAAACAAGAATGTAAACCAGAATTTTACTAATTTTTTTAAATTTTTTACATGTACTAAAATATTGTAGCAGTATGATGTTTGTTTAGATACAACTTACCAATAAACACGGGAGCACGGTGTGACGGTGTGTTTGCTAATGAAGCCAACATGTGATGACCAGTGGGAAGAAGCACATTTTTTCCAGCCTCGAGTTGTTGTTTGAACGGTTCGGGTGAAATTTCGGCTTCTTTACAACGGTCAAATAAAAACTTAAAGTCCCTCGTCTTAGGCTGGCATATAAATGCGATGGCATACTTACTATGATTGTATTTAATACTGTTGCTACTTTTCCTTTGTAAATCTCGATTTTTACGCTCCGGCTTTTGCTTTGGAGTTGCTATTATTTCTTGATAGATTGGGATATAGTCGATTTTCATGATATGATCTTCAAAGCGTGGATGATGTAGAGTAGACTGGAATCCTAGATTGAAGTTTTCCAACGGAATGAAGCGAGATGTCAATTTGAATAACTGGTCCTATAAAATAGAAACTCAGAGCGTTAGTCCTTTGATCCTGGTAGATGTTTTCATGAATTTTAGATAACTCTTAATGATTTTTTTGTAAATGGTTTTAGTGTGTAAAATAAGTAGTAGTGAAATAAATGTGTACTAGGCTTGATGGTCCGTGTAATGTTAATTTTGATATTCCACTTTTCTCCAAAACTAAAATCATTCCAAGTAGTCCCCCAATGGACTCCCAGCGTGCTGACGAGATGAAAATATGCTCTAGTGTTTTCCATTTCAAATGATGCTCATTAGCTAAGCGTTGTGTGCTTTCACCACAATTGAATAAGTACCTACAATATCAACAAATTTGATTATTACACTGTCAATACCAGTAAATTGTATGTATGTATATTATACTATTCCAACAACTAATGGGCTAAGAAAAATTGGTCATGTAATAGTCAGTATACCTTTCCTTATCAGCCAAGACGACGAGATTTGCTGGCGAACCTTTGGCTCCTGTGCCCAAAACTTGGAGAAAAACTAATCTTGCTGCAAATTTTGCCCTGTTCTTTTCACCTCCAGTTCCATTGCTAACAGAGGAATTTTCCTCCTCCGCCTCTGCTTTCAGTTTCATTGTCAAGAGCAAGTCATTTATGTTTGCTTTTGTGGTACACAGTCGAAAACCTGTTAAACTGGAAGCGGATGTACATTTTTTAACCAAAATTCGACGACTACAATACAACAACAATGACTTCATTCAAATTCAATGTGTAGTCACTCTTAACGCAGGGAGCAGTTAAATACAATTCACAAATAACAGAACCAAATGACCTAGTAAAGGTCCCAACATAAGAAACCAAACCAAAAAATTGCAAAAAGTTGAAACCAATGAAGACAGTAAAGTAAATAAATACCAGCAAATAGCAAAATGCCAAAAAATTTCGATTTGCCAAATTTTGCCCAAAATCTTTTTAAACTTTACACGTGGTCTGTCTCCTCTCAATGTTAAAAACCATGTGCATATTATTTATTATTCTCTATTCTCTATACCTTGTGAAAATTTTAAAAATCCTTGCTGCAAAATAGGAAATCGCAGATCGGAAGATTTTAGACTTTAGACTACAATTTATTTAGTTCAGAGTTTGGAAATTTAACTACAAACTACAATAACATACAACAAGTAATAAACACTTACGATTAGTTTGACAATTTCTTGGTAAGTATTCCTCAGCATTTGCTTGCGTTAGTAAATACGTGCAAGCTATGTAATTGGCAATGAAAGTTGACAAAATATCTTTAATATTTTTGTTTTTGTGTTTTCACAGGGATCTCGTCTTTCAGTTCTCATTGTGTCACTTCAACTGTTTCAACTCAAACATCGTATACTTTTACTTTAAACTCTAAACATTATTATAATATTTTATTATGTGATTTGGCTTTCTGCTACAACATAAGAAATTTGCTGAAGAATGAAGGCATTAACCGGTGAAATGATCTACTTAAGTAGATGTACATTAAAGCAGCGACTACGGAATTGGCAATTTATTACGTCATCAATTAAAATTGCCCTATTAGACAACAACAGAATGTCCCCAACACTAACTGCTACTCACAAAACATTTCATAGTCATTCAGTATGTATGCAATCTAATCCGGAAAAGAAAAAAATATCACGACACCACCAACAACAAAAAGTCCAAACGTCCCCCATCGAAGATTCGCCACCCGCCTCCAATCTGATACATTTAACTGTTCTCGGGAGTGGTAGTTCTGCTTCAAATGCGTCATTATATGTAACCTGCTCAGCAAAGTTAGTATCGACACAAATAAGATATCATCTAGCTACAGAATGACGTTTCTATTTATATTTTAACTTTTAACTAACTATCTAATTTTGCTATCCTTAGGTCTGGTGCACATAAGTATTTTTTCAACTGTGGAGAAGGATGTCAGCGTCTATCTGCGGAGTATAAAAGGAAGTTAAGCACGCTAAATCATATTTTTATTACTTCAAAAGATTGGTCTCGCGTGGCTGGTTTACCAGGAGTTATTTTAACTGTCCAAAGTGTTTTAGACTATAAAGGTAACAGATATTGTTTATTTTTTATTTATTTATCTATTTCACAAGTATATAAAATGAAAGGAATTGACAGATGACAGACTATCAAGACAGACTATCATTTATAACGTACAATCGACTAGTTATAATGACGGTACACATTAATTAAATTACTGAAATTATTATTCAATTATTTAGGAGTACCATCTTCTCCACTGGCAATACATGGACCTCCAGAGATTGTGAGTTATATTTTCTATTCTACGCTCATGTCATATCCAATATTTTTATTTTATATGTACCAACTTATCTTCCGTAGTTTATCTGCATATCTATGTTTGCATATTGTAACCATGATCAATTTTATACAATTTGCCGATATGTTGTATTATATTGTTATTGTACATTCCAATTGGGTATGATTGCATCCTTTTTCCTTTTTCACAGAATCAAATCTTTCGTGCGACGGAGCGTTTTACAAATTTAGACAATTTAAAAATGCGACATGTATCTTACTTAGATGAGAAGTTCTATGAAGATGATGTTTTAAAAGTTGAGTGTATACCTATATTTAAACAAGTGAATCGTAGTGACAGTAATAATAAGGATGATAGTAAACCTACAAATACTTTGTATAACATAAATAATCCTGTCAGTGGCAACACTACCGTAAATCCTCAAAGTTATAATGCGGAGAGTAATAACGGTCAATGGAATTTAAACGAGCATATATTATGCTACATTGGTCGACCATTTAAAAAGAAAGGACAACTCTCAGTTAGCAAGTGTTTTGAGCTTGGAGTTGTGTCTTCGCCATTGTTGATGCATCTTAGAGCAGGACGTGATATAAAGCTAAAGAACGGGAAAATTATACGAGCAGCTGATGTTCATCATCCAGATTGTCCTGGGCCTGTTTTTATGGGTAAATAAATATTCCCGTTTTAAATTTCAATAATTAGCTCATTGCCAGAGTTCCACAATGCTAGACAGCGTTATTGCGTGCATGTTATTTATTACTTCAAATTACTGTAGTTTTTAAATTTTGACTTTATCCACTACAGAGCGAGCGAATCCCGTAAATTCCTTAAAAATTACAAGGAGTTTAAGTTATTCGGCCGTTCTGCTATTGTTGAATTTATAAAGTATAGTAAATAGAAGTGACAAAATAGTGTACATTAAATCTAAAGAACTTTTCTCTTTTTACAATTGTATTGTTACAGTTGTTGACTGTCCGACGGAAGACTACATTGACCCCTTAACTACAAGCGACGGATGGAAAAAATATCAACGTGATTATGTTGCTGGGGAAGGAGAAGAAAAAATTGTGCCTTCTTTAATTGTTCATTTTACTCCAGAGAAAATACTTTTAGATCCTAGATACACTGCTTGGATGGAGTCATTTCCACCCACCACCGAACATTTACTTTTAAGTGGTGCAAATCGTAGTTTAGGAAGTGAAGTGGTGCATAAACTCCAATATAGTTTAAATGTAATTGACAAAGATGTTTTCCCTCTACTACCAAGTCAGTATGAGAGAGAATCGGATGAAGTAGATGAAGAAGCAGCTTTGATGGATGACGTGACCGAGGCCGAGTTACAAGACTTTGCAGAATCGATGAAGTTTGAGCTTTCTGAACTTCATAAGCCTATAATACAGAAACCCAAACTTGAAATACCTCCACAGTTTAGTCACATCAAGGTCCCCCTAACTCTGGGTGAAACCATGTTGAAATATGGAATTCGACCTTATCTTGGCTATGATTTGTAAGTATTACAGTACGATTAGTTTGATCACATTTGGTTTACATCCGTTTTATAGTTAGTCATTATTCATTAAGTATTAGTATTATTCCGTTGATTGAATTCAAAATTTCACAAGAGTGGGACTATTTCGAAATCAAAATTTTCAGTTTACTCATTTTTTCGAAATTTTCAGGTCTAAAGTTGTTTCTGTGAAACCTAAAAGCTATGAGTACAATATGTGCAAGTCGCCCGATTACCTTGAATGCTATGAAACATTTCAGAGAGAAGTAAATGCTCTTGAAACTCCTTCACAGAAACAAGATTATCCAAAGATTGTCTTTCTGGGAACGGGTTCCGCAGTTCCGAGCACAACAAGAAATGTTAGTGGCATTTTACTCACCACAAGGTAGGCATTTTCCTTATGCAGTATTTTTTACATCAATTTCAATTTTTTTTAAAAAAATTATCAAACTTTTAACTATTTAATGGAAACTCATCAAATATATTTAATATATTTTACAGTGAAGACAATCACATTTTACTCGACTGTGGAGAAGGAACTTTCACACAACTCGTCCGTTTTTATGGTCTAGAAGAAGCGAAACGTATACTAGTTCAGATAAAAGCCATTTTCATATCTCACCTTCATGCAGATCATCATTTTGGTTTAATCACTTTTCTCAGAGCTAGACAAGCAGCATTTAACGATTTTGATATTCCATTTGTACCTGTGACTCTTGTGGCCCCCCACCAAATCCTATATTATTTGGCCTCATACAACAAGCATTTAGTGCCGGTAATGAAATTATTCAGACTCGTGGCAAATGCCTCGTTTGTGAAAGGCTATCAAGGTGACCACCCCATCGAGAATAGGGAGGCTCTCTTCAATTCCATCGACTTGGAGAACCTTGAGACAGTTCGAGTGATACATTGTCCCAACTCTTTTGCGGTCAGTTTAACCCACAAGACTGGCTGGAAAGTTACTTACTCGGGTGATACAATGCCTTGCATGGATTTAGTTAGACTGGGAAGAAACTCGGACATCTTAATTCATGAAGCTACCATGGACGATGGATTACTGGAGGATGCAAGAAGGAAATTCCACTCGACAGTCTCCGAAGCCATTGGTGTAGGCAAAAAGATGAATGCCAAGTTTACTATTCTAACTCATTTTAGTCAGCGCTATGCCAAAATTCATAAAATTGACCATCTACCTCCTAATGTTGGGATTGCGTTTGACAACATGCAGGTGAGTGGACCATAATATACATACTATCTACTACCTATTTTCTACATATAATGTCTTTTGTTTAGTTTTACTGATTACGTGTGCTTCTGTTTCTTTCTTTTTTGATACAGGTCAATATGCACAACCTTCATAAACTGCCACTTATGTTACCCATTTTTAAGCATATATTTGCTGAACATTTTGTACGCTTTGAAGTTTCAGCCCGAAATCGGTTGAGAAACAAAGAACAGGAAAAAAAAGAAAAAAAGCTGAAGCGCGAAATGAGCTATTAAATTATTGACACGCCGATATTGTTCATCCAGAGTTTGTTGGGAAAGTGTTGATTTTGGGTTAAAAAGTACCAAAAACAAGTTTCCATTCAACAAAAGTTTGTATTTTTTGCCATTTTTCATGTTCAATATAAGGTTAAACATTTTGAAGCTTTTGACTGAACTCTCAATATATTATCATATATATATATATTTGCTTGATTTACTGAATAAAAGTCAAATAAAATGCGTTCGTTTGTAAAATGGATCTCTTTTGTTTAGTATACGATTTAGCTGCATTGCTTATTTTATTCTATTGACAAATATTGCAGAATTTATGTACAATGTACACAAAGCCTCAAATTAATACAGAACAATTAATAGTACAGAAAAAAAATGGTTAAAACGTGGTACTCATGCATCTTTTCATAGTAATTATAATATTATGTGTATAACAGTTTTTGATAAAGGGGCACTGAGAGGTTTCATGATTTTGAGCTACAAGTACATTTCCATGCGTATGTATTGTAAACATAAATATTTAACATATTATTAGAAGATCAAGGCTTTCATTTAAAGCAAGTTCCAAGTCTTTAGCTCCACAGCAAGTATTTTAATTTAATTGTTTAGAGAACTAAAACAACACCCTGTGGAGTAAAAAACTTTGATCGTCTCTACCTTGAATCTCGAAACTTTAAACTTGACCCAAAAACCACTTTTCTAAAAGACAATGTAACTTTTTGTTTTAAAATAATTTTTTAGTCCCATATTGCTTTCGATTATGTACTTTGATTCCCTTTACCAAGTTATCTAATATACGATCGATCATAATTTTTATTTTAAGTAGTTTAGTTTCATTTTAAAAGATATAAGATATAATAATAATAATATGAAGTTTACTTTTAGTTTATGTAACAGTCGGAACCAAAAATAACCAAGTATAGGCTATACTTTATAGGATATAGTTACTAGTTCTTCCTGATTCCTAGAACTAAATAAATTTGTATAATATAAATATCTATTTTGTTTATCTTGAGGTAGCGAAATAATTCCATGCGCCTCTTATCATTTTTTAAAAATTTTTAAAAGGTATTCATGCAGCAGTAGTTATTTTGTCGTTTTTCTACAGTGATAAAATATGTTCTTGTTTTGGAATGAGCAGTATCTTACGTTTTTACGTGAAAAATAAGAAAAGAAATATGAAATAAATATTAAGTACTATGGCCTTAGAAATTAAGAGCTTACAAAAGAGTTGGTAGAGTATACAGTTTGTATATTGCTTTACTTATTGCAGGTCCAATAGTTCTGCCAGTATTTCCAAAGTAAATGGGTGCCAAAAGGGTTTCGCGTTCTTTTTCCGTAGCACAGTGTCTATAGGCTCGTAGAAGGGCATGCAGAGTTGGATATTTTTCAATGATGGCTTGGGCTCGCTCAGCAGATAACCCTCGAAGTCTCATAATATGCTTTGCAAACATTTCAGTAACAGTCCAATTCTAAAAAAATAAATGCAAAATTTTCCAAGGGTCAGATTTCAATGTATTGGCAATATCTGTTGTTTGAAGTTTGAAATAGAAAACAAAATTTGCATGCATGTATGCTTCTGAAAACTTTAGCACTAAAAAAATCAGCTGGCACATGCTTACTTTTGTCTTCACAGCAAATTCATTAAAATCATTAAACTTCATCAGATAGGTTTCAGCCAGGGCTAATTTTTTAGTGGGCCATTCTTCTCTCGTACAACTATAAATCCGTTTATTCTGAAATATTTCAGGTTCAAAGAAAAACTTTTATGACACACAAGTACTTTCTGTTACCTACACCTTAAAATCTTCTATATCTTAATTCATAGTGAGAATGATGAAACTAGTAATGATTTGTTGCTACACATACAAGTAAAATTCTCAATATGAATGGTAAATTTACCTGATACATTTTGGTCAAGTGTCGGGTCATATGAGTCAAGTATGCACAAGTATGTTTGATTGAACTTGTTTCATGAATAAGGAACTCATTGACAATCTGAGTATTTACAAGTGCTTGAGTGAGGGCTCCTTCCCCTAGTCCCCAATCCCCACGTCCATGAGATTCCACTAAATAAATTGGTTTGAGTCCGGATTGAGACAGTCGGAGTTTCTGCTCATTGTATCGCGTATCCTTGATGCTGTGAGCCAAATCATCCGCCCGCTTCCGCTCCACCACAAATGGTAAAACTAGATCACTTCCTTTAGCAACTGTTAGGCGGCGATGTATTGCCCCGTCTCTTGGCCTTTCTCGAAGAACCCAGACAAAGTCGCCAATGTTTAGACGCTGAACTTCAAGTGCAACTCCATTCTTTCTCAGCTCATCGATCACTTCCTCCTTCTTGCATTTTCTAAACAGTCATAAATTTACCAATCCAGATTATTTAGAATACTTTTATATGCACAAATTACTTTATATTATAATTTATAATAACTAATTATTATAATATAATCAGGTTGGTGCAGACTAAGGAAAGTGACAAGTAGAGAATGTAAAAAATAAACATACGCAGAAGTTTCTCCCGTGTCTACGTATAAAATTATGTCAAACTCGCCGGGATTTAGAGTTACATTAGATGAAACAAAGGTCACTTGTAATTCATCATCATCGTCCTCCTGTGACTCATGGGAATCCAGAGCACCAGCACCATTTCCCTCAGTATCTAATACAGAAAAGTATAACAATAAATATGTATTAAATATTATTTTCCTTATCCGCGTTACAGTTAAAATAAGACATGCATAATTCGTATTTCTGATACTTGACATACCTATGCCGTTCTGTCTTTTTTCGGATTTTAATATTCTTCCAGCAAGTTCTCGTCCTTCTACTGTAAGCATGAACCTTTGAGATTTCGAGATTCATCTTTGTAAATATCTTTTTCACGGTGATTGAGAGGAAATACTCACATTTGATTGCACAAAACTCCACTTGTACATGCATATATTATGATACTTACCTGACTGGATTTCCCTGCTTAATCACAAGTTCTTTTTTGACAAGAGTAGACATAGAATTCCAAGCTGTGTAATGGCTACCTACTTGTTCGGGTCGAGTAAACGAAGATTCACACAGATGCTGGGCCTCACTTATCAATTCACTTTTAAGCATACCTCGGAAATTCGGACATGTTTCCTTTTTAAAAAGTGTCAAAAGTATTGCATAACCTCCAGATTTAAACGGTGGAAGGTAACTTTTCGTTTTCTGAAGAATAAGACAGACACAACAGAAAAATATATATATACATATATAAGAATGCTAAATAATATGATTATGATGTATTGACTACGGGTATGTTCCATATGAGAAAGTAAAATCAAATAGTAATTGTCAACAAAAAAATACCTTTGGCTTCTTTACTCGGGATGGTCCAGGTTCCTCATCAGACATTTGACTACTATTTCCTGATTGTGAGCCGCCACTATTATTTTCATTGGCCTTCCTTCTTGTTGCTCCCGCTGCTTTCGATTTAGGCTTAGATTTTTTCGATGGTGGTGGTGAATCCGCGAGGTCAATCACTTCTGCTAAAGGATTAGAGGACGAAGAGCCCTGACTTGACTGATCTGTATTAAAGTACAAAACATGTTGAGAATATTAATATTTTGATTATTACTGGTTTCTAGTATGTTCATGTTACGGATCGTGATATTGCGTAAATGAAAAAACACCATACATATTTTACTCTAGACTTGATTTAGTTACCGTTCTGGAATAACTCAGGCTCCTTGGACATTCGATTGTCGATCATTTTACACAAGCCGTCGCCGAAAAATTCCAGTAATTTACACTCCTTTCCACTTCTTAATACCAGAGGATACTTTCGCAATGATCCCAAAGCCTAATTTTAAAAGGGAGCAAACTGAATTTTAGTCTTATACACATTTTAAACGCATTTCCAATTTGTTTCAGATATCGTATTTCACTTTTTTGACTAATTTTCCATGTGAAGTATGGTAAGTATATGTAGATAAAACATGAAATGTGCAAGTAATTAATCATTCCAATACCAACAAAGTATTCAATAATGATTATGAATTAAGTACGAAGAGTTTAAAAACATTGATGCAGTGTATAAAAGAGACATAAGATTTGAATGAAAATTATGGACATAAAGAATGCTTTAAATATGAACTGACCTTTGAATATACAAATTGCATTTTAGAATTTTTTTGAGTAGCATCCTCTCTCCATTCTAGCAACCATCGTTCAAAGATTGGATTCACACAAGGCTTTGACGGTTTTCCGCTATAGTTGTTGTTGAACCTCTTGAACTTGTTATATCCTTGTGACATTATGAAGAAACGGGTATCTCGTCTAGCGACAATCTACTAAAAAACCTCAGGACTTACAACCCACATACGTAAACTTTCTATCATCTATGGAATAAACTTTATTGTCTAAACTTTAGACTCTAAAGTGTTAAACTGGAATGATAAAAGGTTTAATATTAAAATGTTAAAATTCTCATGAGATAAAATCAATTCGTGGTTTTACAATACTAATGCGCTAAAATGAAGTTATTGTCACTGTTGTTTTACATAATGCTTAAAATTCGGCACGTTGAAACCTTTTAATATCCACTTGTGCCGTTGACATTTTCCGTTTAAGTAAGTTTCTCCGATTTTTCACGATTTTCCTTTTATTTCCGTTTATCTTCGCGCGAATGTTTTTAAAATATTTGAGCCTTTGAAAGGATAACTCGCTCAAAAATTTTATACTTCATAAGGGAAAAACGGGGCCTCGAGAATTCATTTTTATTTGTTTTTTACACAAATATTATTATTATTATAAATTATAATAATCTATGTAAACTAAATGCAGTAACTTTCATGAAGTTTTTTTTAATGTTCGGGAATGAAAGTTATTAATAATGCATCAAATTATTGCAAAGATTCAAATGAAAACGGTTAGCTTCGTAAATACAACAAAGTATATTGTGACACTTGATAATGGTTTTTTATTATTAAAAATAATATCTTGAACCAATGGTCTTATGAGAATCAAAGTGTAAAAAGGAATAAAGCAAAATATTTTTTATGAAAATATAAAATGTTTTACATTGTCTATATATTCTCTAAAAATAAATCGTATAATTAGCTCTCGCTACTAACACTTCCTTTACGAAGTATCAAGTTGACAGTTGTAAAGTCTTTTACGAAATTGTTGTTGGACGCCTTAATGTCTCAAGATTACAAGTCACACAATTGAATTAAATCATATGTTTTTAAATATAATAAAAATTATAATAATATTATGTTATTATAAAGACGTAACATTATCTTTTGTCAGTGTATCATATTCTAATTAATAAAATGGTATAAAACTTTAGGTTTAATGATGTAACATACTTAAATAGGAATTCCACAATGTCATACCGCAAATGACAAAGCTATTCAGTCTTTCTAAACCTTGAATCTAATAGCGTTCGATTTCACGATAAGCGTTATACATCGATCAATATAAAAACGTAGTATTTTTTAAATAACATGATTATGTTTTACAATAACATTTCCGTTAAACATCATACTTATTGCATAGAATAATTTAAACAAGTCTTTCATTCGGAATCATTGTAGCAGCAGCTGTATTAAGACCTCCTGTAAATTAAACAGAAAAAAAGTGTTTAAGTTCAATAAATGTTTCGAATTTCGAGTATGCACATGTGTGTACATACAATAATAAATAATGAGGAAATATATTCCACTCCACTTTACATAAAACAAAATATTTATCAAAATAAACAAAATAAAAATTGTATTTGATTTTGCTTACACTGTAAACCAACTTGTGATACTTCTTTGTTTAGAATCAGGTTTAACAGGGTTTGCTTTTTTATTATTCTTTTTTGAGAGTCCTTGTCGAGGAAGAGTTTGTGGAAATGTCAGTCCATTCTTTTTCCCTGTTGAAGACGATGGTGTATTCATAGCTTTCTCTACTCTAGAAGTTGTCACAGCAGGCCTTTTTCTAGGACTTGTTCGAATTAACATCACATCATCGTCTTCATCATTATTATAATCACCATTGTTGAAGTACCCCGATTCTTCTTCATGGTCGCTCTTCTTCTTAACAACCTTTGAAGAAACTTCTATGTCAACTGCTTCAAGTTTCTTCAATGTAGAGCCGTACATTGCCGTTCGAGGAGAGAAAGCATCAGTCATTTTATCATCGTTTTGCTGACTATTCTCAGCCTCGCTATCTGTTCCACGACTATAAAGACTCAGCTGAGAGCAGGCAACAGTTACACTAGAAGCTTGAGACGTTGAGCCCTGTTATGAGATTAAAAGATTACAGGAACGCTTCAAATATTATGATGACAGCAAATAAAAAATATTCTGAGTTTATGTTATATTAAAGTTTTAGTATCAGGCAAATTTTCCCTAGTAGTAACTTGACGTAAAGTTCATTGTTCATTTAGAAATAAGAGATCAAATACGTAGTGTACATACATTCAGTGGTGGATCAGCTTCATTCTCCTTTTCAAGTCTTTCATCGATTTGCATCGCTTCTTCTTCATTATTGTTTATTTTATCTTCACATTCACCATTTAATACGACTTCAGAAGATGGTCTGAAATAACTACCAAAAATGAATCATTGAATATCATACAACAAGGATTCTGATTCTAGTTAGCAGTATTCTTTTTTTTAAAATTTAGCACAAAATAACTCAAAGTATTAGTTTTTTTTCGTAAAAAGGTTAAAAAGACTACAAAATAAGTTTATAATTTAATCATTATGGTGAAACATACCGACTCTTCACATGAATACGCTCATAATCCAGCAAACGACTTTGACTTTGTTGTCCACTTAAAGGCACTACTAAAGGAATTAGAGTTTTATCTTCTTGTTTTCCTAGTCTATCATCTTGTTCCTTGTCCTCAGAGTCATCACATACATTCTTGGTCATCAATAGCTTTTTCCTTCTAGCCATCATTCCAATGTCTGGTGATGTTGAAGGAGATGGAGAAGAGGAGGAAAGATTGCTATTATTAGGAGTAGCAGCGGCACTCTTTTGAAACGGTATACGATGAAATTTTCTGTGCTCTGCCGCTGGGGTCGGAGGTGACATCATACTGGTAGATTCACTCACAGTCTGACCCATAGTTTTAGTATCGTCCCTTTCTTGTTCTTCAGATGAGCGACGTCGACTCTCAACCGCCTTAATAGTAAAGCTAAAGGTGTCCTGCTCTTCTATGCTAATATGATGCTTAAATTTTTTATTCGAAGACTTGCTCGAGGATTCAGGACAGGAAGATGAAATGAAATTACTAGAAGTAGAACTTTCAAACTCTACTGATACAGCTGACGACGACGCTGGTGCCGAAGATGATATATTTAAATCTGGAGCATAATACGCCATAATTTCGTCTGGTGTCTCGTTCTCTTCATAAGCAGTATCTCTCAATTCTAAACAATAAAACAAACATTACTAATCCAAAATCCAACCAACAGACAATGTAATTTAAAATTGTAAAAAAGGGAATTTGTTTGCTTGTTATGTATATGTTATAAAGTTGTTTACCTAATTTTCTTTTCGAAGAAACTTTTGAGCTAGAAATCTTCGCTATCTTCCCGGCTGTTGAAGAATGTTGTGTCTTTTTCTTCAAATCCTCCGTTTCATTCTTAGCTCTAGAGGTTATATAACTAGCTGACCAAATGCTTTTACCTTGTTTAGCTTTGGAGAAAGGCTGAAAAAATTCAAAATAGCGATAATATTAAATATTTTTTTCCGTTGTTGCATTTTTTCATTTTAAATATTAAAGGTGAGACAAAATGAAAGTAATATTTATTTACATTGGTGTTTTTCTTGGCATCATATCTGTTCCACGTCTTGAGATCTTTCTGTAAATTTCCCAGAGCAAATTCTAGAGCAAGCTGTTTAAAAAAATATGTACAAAACACATTAAGTATAATATCATAATAAAAGTGAAGCATATAATATAATATTATATTATGTAACTAAAAGTTTGGACCAGTTTCATGGTTCATAACTATGAATGGATTTAAAAAAATTGTTAGCAAGTATTTAATAATATTATTTCATCAAAGCGAAGCACCTTTTTATCCATATCCCATTTCCCAGCATAAGGCATATCAGCCGGGTCAATATCAAAAGGATAAGGACAAAGTGGGACCAAATCACGAAGTTTAGTGTCAAACACTAGTTGGTACAAGAAAGTATTGTTGGCTTGAATAAATCCCTGAATATATTCATCCGTCACTTCAACGTCCATTCTGAGCAATTCCGGGAGTGTCTTTAAAGCCTAGTTAAATTCGTGTTATGAAAAACAAAAAGAAACGTCAAATACAAAATGAATCGAAATGACTAAATATTGTGCGTAGAACCCATGGACTAAAGAATATAATATGCAAAAAAACCACTTTACCTTTGTCATATCGGTTTCGGTGATGGCGTTTATAAATTTTTTTGCTTTCTGCAGTCCAATGCCAGAAATGGATGCCAAATAGTCACAACCTGACAAAATGCACATATAGCGGAATCGCTCAAACTGAAATTTCTCTGGGGTAACGTCCATACAACGATATAATTTTTCATTGTCAAACACATCACACGCTCCGGTATCCTTATTCAGTTTCAATATAATCTAAATTTTCAGTGAAAAGCAAAAGAATTTTGTAATATTTAACAAAATTACCATAAATATGCCATAAATACTTGAGCATAATAATTTTTGTAAAATAAACATACACAAGCATAATAAGTAAATAGACTTGATGTTACCTTTGGACAACCAAATAGAATTAAATCTGAGTCTTCAGTGATAACAATGTCAACGAATCCCTTGTTTGCCAAATAAGCAAGTTGAGCATCAGCCTCATACGGAGCAACAACATACTGAATGTCGTTATCTTTAAGCATCTGCAATAGAAGAAATATTAAGAATTAAAAGCCATTCATGACATCTATAATCTATGTATGTATAATAGATTAAAATAATAATAGACTAAAATCACAATGTTAGGAATCAAAAATATCATAGAGACATTAGAGAGAGAGAGAGAGAGAGATATACAATAATTATTATAGTGTACCTGTATGACATTCCGAACCATGTCTGATGTAATCGATACTGCCCCTTGGCAGTACTTCCATGCTGCTTTATCGTTTTTCCGAAAAGCCTCCAAGGCTTTCTTTTTATTTTCCTCTCGAGCTCTAAAACAGAATACGAGGAATAAGATGATATTATTAAGATGACTATAGTATTATGAGCTTTTTACAATTCTTCTGCTTGCATGCATACAAATATGAAATACATGTTACAAATGATGGTCCATCCAACTTACTCTCTCCGCTTTTTATCCGTGAGAAGTTTTGAAGGTAAGCTCTGCCCATCAAAGACGACGACTGGTGTGATATTGTTGTCCTTAAGGAGAGAAATATATTTAAAAAAATACCTAACATACGCATCAGTCTGTATATTTTGAACTATCTTGTCGGCACAGCCAA
>JAQIVE010002294.1:0-20430 GCA_034698285.1 Sminthurinus bimaculatus | reverse complement strand
AGTTTTCCCACCTCAGGAACCCGGAGAAGAACGAAGGCCCGCTGTATGTCACCATTCATTTTTTTACCAGTATCTATAATCTATATTCTATATGTATGATATTTAATATCTTGTTGTATATTATAGCATTAAGAGGCATGCTGTATTATTTTGTGCACATTCAACTTTTAATTAAAAGACATGGATTCATTTTCTTACATCCCAAAATTTAGTATGTTTGCCATATGAACTTAAACTTCAAATATAGTCCTGATAACCTTTGGTATGTTGCCTGCCTAATCCGTGGAATGTCAATTGATGAGGCATTACGTCAACTAGATTATATAAAGAGAAAAGGAGTGTTTATTGTGAAGAAGACATTACTTGAGGCTCAAGACTTGGCAGTTCGAGATCATCATGTTGAATTTCGGAGTAACCTTTGGGTTGGTATGTGCTCTATTATTTTATATTTTATAATAACTATACTAGCAGTATGTGAACATAATTTCTTCGCCTTCTTCTTCTTGTGTGTACTTCCTGTATTAATTTTAACAACATTATAACGAATTGATCTTGTATCTTGTGATATATTTTGAGTGACGAGTACAAAGTAATTTCATTAATCAAGTTGGCATTGCCCCGGGATAATATTTTTTCACTTTTTGACAATGGGCTGTACTGTATACGAAATATACCAATGAGCATGTCCACAAAACCAATGTACGCAACATGCTCCACATACTTAGTGTTACTCATTTGCCCTGTCTACTTGATATACATGTATAGAGTTTATTACTTTGTACTTTAACTCTTTCCTTTACCCTCTCTTTCATTTATTGTACATACACATTACACATGTACAATAAATGTCAAAGGTGAAAGATTAAGTACGGAATTACCATAATGCTCTAAACATTGGGATATAGAAAAAAAACAAAAATTAAAATGGTTGTCGCTTATTTTCTCTGCAGCTGAGTCATTTGCTACTAAAGGACTCGTTATAAAAGGAATGCGTCGTCATGCAAAAAGCAGAGTTGGAGAAATAAGGTATAAATATTCCCATTACTTTGTACGCTTAGAGGAAGGCAATCCTCCTGCTGATTATTATCCTCATCAACCTAAATTTGATGGACCTACTTTATTGCAACAATATATCGACGAGAGAAGACAAAACCGAATTTATAACAGTTATTAACCGTCTTTAGTGTGAAATCTAGATAATATTTTTGAAAATCATTGCTGAAATGATTTGTTTGAAATGTGTTTGAAAATATTTCAGAAATCTAGTTGAATAACTTAAAAATCTTGCTAATTCTTCTTTTTATATGTTATGCAATTTGTATGTCTACAAATTGAGTCTTCAACAACAATCATCTTTGTTAGTGCTACTGGTGACTTTTACTTGTGAGAAATTTTTTCATTGAAAGTAAAACAAATAAAACCGTTAAAGTCATTTTCTATACAAAGTGCATATTATAGTTATACGTGTTTTTATTGATGCCAGAAACTATTCAAATACAAAGATGCCAGCAAAAAAAAGAGTAACAGTAATGGCAACAATTAGCTGAGAAAGTTTTTAGTTTATTATCGTTGCTGTTTTTATTAAGTATGTATAATTTATAATTTTATTACAATAGTTTGGACTTTGGCAAATTACAATGCTCATTGATTCATAAACATCATTTGTTTTTACTCTTTGAACTTTAACATAGCAATTTTAAGTATTGAGTTAACATAAGCTATGACTTTTACACCATCGATTAACAACAAGTTCACATTTAATGATGTATATCTTTATCATTTCATGTCATCTTACATATTTTTAAAGCTTTACGTATTTTTTCTGTTTATACTTTTGTTTTCTACTCATAAAGAGTGCGCACGAGGTACAGAATTAAGTATGTAAATAAGTTGTTAACAGGAATTACTAGTAAAATAATAATAGTATAACACTACAGTTTTTATCTTTTTAATTTCCATCGGTTTCGAGCTATTAGTAATTTGTACTACAAAAAAGACATGATGTATCCCTTATCCAGTAGACAGAGCGAGTAATTTACAGTAAATGTTATAAAGTGCACCTGCGTAGTGTTACGTAGTCGACCTCTGGGATATTAGAGTACTTTAACATAAAATATAAAATCTGTATAGACTTTTATATGTCCTTCTAAAGTAATAAATAACTGCATAGTATATAGTTTACTAATCATACAAGGACTAGGTTTTGATCACATAAATTCTACTTTTAAAGAATCGAAATTTTCCAGCTATGTACATGTTCTATACTAGTAACCGTTTCTGTATCATCTGCGTCACCCTCGCAGTGAGAGTTTTACTACCCTCAGCACCTTTTGTTGTACGTGATAATATTATTATTGTACGAAAGCTCAGTTTGGAAACTCGCTTAACTTATTTCAGACATTTACACAAAACTAAACAAACAATCAGTGACAAAATACTACATTTGACTCTGTTCACCATCTGCTCAATCAGCAGACAAATTGCATTATCATTGAAAAATCGCACACACGTGTACTCCTACCATTATCTCTCTTAATTACACACTGCGAGGAGATTGAAAGTAGATAAATATAAATAATAGCTGGATGAGTATAAATATATTGCAAAGAGCTATACTTGGTTATCGATAAACTTAATCGGACTTTTTTAACCTCGCCTACATAGTACGAAAGTTATGATTTAACTGATATAATCATTCTTGTGCATAATAATATGTATAATGAAACTGGGCACATTTTTATGGTTTTAAAATGTTCTCGCTTTGTCTTATTTAATTCACCACCACATGTTTGTTTTGTACTAATTTTACGTTTTCCTTTCTTACTTTAATACCTCCTGTCTATGTAATTTTTGTACAACAGGGAACAACGGCCCATAAAACGCAGAATAATTCTTCTAAGCATTGCCAATTGTAAAGCAGTCTCTAACTATTATATGCGTATAACAGGCCAATTGTGAATTCTGGGATCTGATTACACTTAACTATTCTTCTTGATTTGAAAACTCGTCTCACTCTCATGTTTTCTACTGACGATTAACGATAACCTATTGCAAACAATTTAAGGCAGGGCATATGCTCGTATGTCGTGCATTTTAATGGAACTTTCACCCCTTGAAATACACATGTAGTTTGGGAGAAATTAAGTTCACAATTTGGCAAAACTTAGAAGAACCCTCTGGATTATCCCTTATCCCTGTAACATGTAATGAATTTATGTATACATATTTCCATTGTCCGACTAGTGATGTATCCTACAGTTTCATTTGCTATCATCACCTTCAACAAAGAATTATAACTAGTATTATAACTATATGTATTATCGTTATACTTATGTATGTTTGATGGAGATTGTGCAAGGATAAAAAACTGGCAAGTTAATTGGATGGGCACTACAATGGACTTTAAGTTTAATTTAATAATGACTCATATTTTATGTTTATTTTTCAGTTAACTTTAACTTCCCCATGTAGATACTGAGTACAGGTCATATATTTTTAAACGTGTGTTGTCTAAAGGTTTGTAGTTAGTAAATTTTAGGCTTGCGAGATTGTTATTCATAATTTTTGATGCACAAAAATAGTCAAAAATAGTCAACTGCCGAATTATGTGTATATTGTATTTGCAATCCAACTTGTTTGCAAAATATACAGAGACGGTTCATTCTGAATCTATTGCTAGATACAAGTACTATTATTTATTGTAATGGGAGATTTACTTGAAGCATGCTTAGGTTTCTTCATTAAGAAAATTGGACAAATACGATGGTAAGCTATATACGAAACGGATATAAAGGCGAACAGTCATAACTATTTATATATACATACATACTATCTATCTATCCTTTACTTTTGCCAATCGAAACATTTGGGTGTCTACAGATGTTGTTCAATATTTGTTTAGAAAAAAAAGAGAAGGATGTTCTTATCGCTTGCAAGTTTATAGGCACACAAAATTGGAGCATTTGTTTATTTTTTAGTCGTTATTCTAAATTCATGGTTTTGGTTGCTTATCTCCTTTGAATTTTTTTTAGACATTTGTGCTTAAACTGAGTAACATATTATATTATGTGAATGGCGCATCAAAACAAGTTTAAAGTTTTTCTTTACATCAACTGGTGTACTTTGTGGTTAAAGGAGAAAGTGAGAGTATTTTCTCTGGAGTCACATCTACGCATCAGCAAAATGTGAATGTTTTAAGCATTGTTAGAACCGTATGAAGTTTGAAGAAATATAATTGGATTCAATCGTGACTGACGATTGAAAGTCCGATCGAAGCCTGAATCTAATCTGATCGCCACACTACATACACAATTATTTATGTATAATATAAATATTAATGCAGTCGTACTTGACTGCTCGAAGTAGAACTTGATGCCAATTTATAAGAAACTGTAAAGGCTTTTTTAAGTATTATCGAATTGTGTATTCATGCTTTAGCGAATTTACAGCGTAACCATTTATATACATCGTAAAAGACATCGTTGACGGGGAAAGAATACAAGTCACTTTTTTTTCTGTGTAGCTTATTTAATCTGATTATTTCATTCTAGTGTTGACAACTGTCCTTGTGACTCGTTAGTTGCCCCTTATTTTTACCCACTACGTTGTTGTGCTGTATATTTTAGTCATCATTTTTATTTTCTTCTTTTATTCGACGTATATCTTGGTTTGTTATGTCACCGCCGTGTTGCTGCATTGAACTTTACATTTCTCTCCCTTTTAAGTTTTACATGTACTATTTATGTACTAATATGAAATAACAAAAATCTCCGTTTACAAACTTCTTGTACAAATATAAGGTATCTTTTTACAGAGTAAACGTCGGGTTGTTCAATAACTGGATAAAAAGTATAAAGTCAAATAAATGACTATGATCCGAGTATAAATATGTACTGCGCCATGCTGAGACACTAAATACTAGTACAAATATAAATATGTCATATTAGTTATGGCCATCTTTCCTCGTGGCGAGGATCTTGGGCATGTGGTAAAAAATTCTGACCTACATATACAATATGCACATTCTAACAATAATAGTTGATTAATGGCGAGACTCTGAATGCAATTTGTGCGTATGTATTCGATAAAACTAATATTTACCATATGATCATTGATAGCTATTAATATTATCCATCATATAATATACTAACTTATTAACTATACTATAAACTCTATTTTCTACTCAAAGGCGGTTGTGTTTTCTGTCTCTGCTTTCTTCATTCTTTGTATGTGTCTAACACTGACAATGTATACTTTAATACTTACGCATCTAATAAGACTGAAAATTCTTAAAATTAAAACGATCGGCTTTAAGTAAACATTTATTTTAGCTACAAATATAACGAAATTGTAAGTTGTCGTCTTAAAAAGTATATTTTACACTATGTACATATAGATTTTAGGATATTTTATCTCATCAAGTACCGAAGTATGTATATTCATGTTGCATATTTATACAAATTGAGGATAAATCAAGAATCAAAATGAAGTAAACATGGTTGAGACTGTATTTAGACTGAACCCTCTGTCAGTTGAATTAGACAGAAGGTCACTGCTCAGCCGGTTGTCAAAAGCAGTCAAAAGAACCATTGCAATAATCATATCCATTTGGTTTAAATTAAATGATCGGCAGCTCTCTTTTTTTGCTGTCGTTGAGAATTAACCCATGATCAGTATTCGTGTGAGATTCAAATATATGTGTACGTATGTATTTATGTATTATGCGACTTATCGAGCAAGTATGTATATACGTATAGCGTGTAGCAATAACAATAATAATATAATATCTGTATAACATATGTATACCTATACGTATTTTATGTACGTATGTTCTGAGTCGAATTCTACCATCATTTAGTTGTTACCTCTCCCTGGCTCTTTCTATATACATGAACATTGTACTTTTACACACAATATACATGTTACGCATTATTATGTACTTTGAATCAGAAAACTTCAAAGCTACTGAAAAAGATGAGGAGACCACGAATTGGTATTTAAAGACACTCGAGAGAAGACCACCAATATTGTCGATGACAGTGTCGTGAGAAGGACGTGAAAATAATGAGTCTTCCAAGTTTTCCGAGGCCATGAAATGGATGGAGCTGAATTGCACAAATCACTCATACATTCACATCTCTCCTCAAATAAAACTTTCCCTTTGATATCCAGGCAGCGATCACGGAGGACTCGACCGGACGAAGTTTGTACGCAGTTTCGATGAAAGTGGTCGAGATCTGAGGGCGACAAGAAGGAAGGAAAGAAAGAAGAAACAAAAAAGGTGGAATTAGTTTAAACATTTATCAGCATATACAATTTTAAGGAGAGTTGCTCTACTTTGCACAAAAGTTTTCTTATTGCGTGCTCGCGTGTGTCTCCCACTTCCAACCCAATCATCATCAGTATTATTATTATAGGTATTATCATGTTAAAAATACAAACGACCTGTCAAAAGGTAAAATCTATTAACCAAGTCATTCCATTATAAAAGTAACTAGACCTCAACCCAGTGAGCAATATATTATCAGTAGTTTTGTACTTGTTACATGGCTCATAGGATTGAGGCCCATGTACAGTAAAAATGTCCCATTTTTAATGCAATTATTTGGCACATGCAAAAAGAAATCAATTCAAGCCAATTGCCTAGATTTGACATTAGAATAGTAATTATTCATAAATACTGTATAAAAAATGGAAGCACGGCAAGTTGCATGCAATAAGAAATAAACATGCCTATGGTATGTAAACATTTGCTCGAAAATTGTATACAATTTGCAATTCAAACTTACTATTATCAATTATAGTTTTGATGGGCTCTGATTTCATGCGGCTTATTTATTATAAAATGTGTGGTTTTACACTACAAAGTACAACGATACTAAAATTAAAGCTAATGCATAATGCATAAATCTTATAATATGCAATAACTTAATCAATTATCAAAACTCACTTCCATTTTTGGACCCTCTCATTGCAATGGTTTCACACCCTCCGTAGCATTCAATCTGGTGCACAGATTCCGGTCTAAAGTTTTTTGGTGTACAAGTGTCGGGTACATTTGTCCCATTGAGACGATCGCTTCCGGACCAGGAACAAACGTAACAAGTCGTTTTCCCATCCACCACAAAAATCTCACCCGTCAACATTAACAAAGCCAACAAAAGGGTCTCCCACACATTCAAGGAACACATGGCGTACTACAGTGAGTTCTCTCCACTCTATACACTACACTTTTCCTTTCTTTCACCCTCTCACTATTTAGTAATAACACTGTATATATGTATACTGTATACGTAGGTATTTTTGTACTTCAAACATTCACACAAAAACCTCCCTCAGCTTTTGACTTGACTTGACTTTCCTTCCTTCCTCTTCTTGCTTTCTTCTGCCCTCTTAGGTATGCAGTATGTATATATACAAGTACATACTATTGTTTTGTCTGGAGATTGCTTTCAACTGCGAATGGAACAATCTCTTGTTCTTTTCCCCTCTTGTTCAATAGGTAATTTTCCCAATGAATCGACAAGGACGAGGATGACTTTCCCCCCTTTCTCTTTCAGATTCCTTCGATACACGACGTATGTATTACATATTATGTAATATGTATGAAAGTGTGACGTGATGTGACTGATGTATTGTCTTTTTTTCTATGCCACGTGAAGGGCACGTCAAATTCTGATTTCTGTGTACACACAATGTGCATGTATAATGTACAATATATACATGTGCACTAGAAATTAGGAGAGCGTTGTAGTGGCTTTTTCACAAGAAAATTAGTCCAAATAAAGGCGAAGGATATTTTAAACCGACGATGGGTTCCTCCTCCCACAGAAATGTACACAGTGCATAGCTCTCTTCTGTTTTATCCTCTTCTATTCTCTCTCTCAGGGATTGATTTTTATTGTAAACTCAAACTGGAGGCTTAGGATAGAACAAAAGGGAATATTCAAAGGCAAAAAAGGATACTGACAAATTGTTTTGGTATTTGCTATTGCCATGTATGTATATCACAAACCCAGAGTGCAATCTACATGTACAACAAATCTACGAGTATGTATAAAAGTGTGTTTGTCTTTGTGTATACACTACTACAGTCAAAAGTTAAACCCGCCAATGAAAGCTTGTGCACATACTATTTATTGTGGTATACCTGCTGTATATATAATGTATATAATATATAAGAGCCCAGTATTTATTTACTTACACACTTGCTTTTTGCCTTTGCTTTTCCCTTTTCGGAAGGATATCGATCCAGCAGCCGAAAATTTTGCGACTTGAAGCAAAGTCTCAGCGAGGGGAAGAGTCAGTCAGTGAGGGAGTATAATATATATGTATGTACATGTATGTAATGTAGATATAGATGTGTAGGAAATACTTTGAAAACTGATGATGATATAGAAATCTATTATATGGGGGCATGCACAGAGTACACAGCACAGGGCAGCCTGGTCTGAATGTGTATATATAATATATAAGTAAATATTATATAGAACAAGTGTGTGTGTGTGTGGAAAATGCTTGTGCGCTGTGTGTGTTGGCTGAATTCTGACGATGATGATGAGGAAGATAAAGAAGAACTGTGCTGAGCTATATGGACGGATGGATGGATGGAAGACGGAATGGGTTATGGACATGGACAAAACATAATGATGTCGATGATAATAATAGTAATAATAAGAGTTCAGAATCAAAAATGACATCATATTGACTATACACACACATACACACAAAGTCACAAGTATTATTCAGCCACGGCTACAACACAAATTCTGAGCATAATACATAATACATATTACAGTGTAAGGAGAGTATGGACCAAATTGTGTGCATGTGGGTATAAACGATTACCAAATTGCTCCCCATCTTTTTTCTCTCGTGCTCGTCGAGACGACGCTAAATACTAAATATTACATGAGGGAATCTCGCGTGTAGTTTTGCAGATTCTAGATGTAGGTTGAATATATACATTATACATACATACATACTACACATATTATATAAGGTTTGAGACTATCCGTGTGCCCTTTATCACTTCACTCACAAACTGTATGAAATATGGATGGAAATACGCTGAAATATATACACCGATACATATACATAAATGCTGGAGAAAGACAAAGTAGGAGACAATGACTGGAGGAAAACTTTTGTTTTTACGGCATCCTTTATCCTGTACATATACTTACACATACAAGCTCCCGATTCACCTCCACCCTCCGAGCTCCAAATGAGTGTATAGTGTATAATGTATATGTGTATAATATTGTATATAGAAATATCTACCACGTCAAAATGTAGATTGCACAGTTATGTTTGCTATTATTCAACATTAAATTTGCATCGACAATCGTATAAGTATACATACCTACATACGTATGCGTGTCTGCAACGCCTGGGCAATGACTTTCACGATTTAATATGGTCCAGGTCGAATGAATGTTTTGTGTTCTGTTTATCTGTATCTACGCTGGATGCTTGAGCCTCCCGGAACGGGTATGTTATTGTGAAACATAGGAAATGCTTCAAAATACTCATAATCGTAATAATAATACCCAGTGTCTCGGTCTCTTGCAGCTTGTCCATGCCAATTGTTTGTAGATAGTTACGGCTGATGAGTTGATGTTGAAATGGGATGCTTACATATATCGGTTATTCAAAGAGATTTGGATTATGCTTGTATTTAGTGTAAAATACTAATTGTACGGTCCAGGTACTTGCTTTGCATGTTTTTGAAATCCGGAAGTGTTTTGCTATGGGCCAATTGTAATTCCGTCATATTTGAAATTATAAAGGCTTATGCTTCCCTCATGGCATACTTACTATGCATGATCTTTCAATGCGCAGCTTTCAATTTGTTGACATGTACTAATGACCTACTCCGCTTTGAATGTCTGTACATATTGTACATTATACATACGGGCTTTGTAAATTCAAATTCGTAATTAGTGAAGTAAGCTTACCGATTTTTGAGAGAGTTGAATGTTGAATGATACATGCTTGTGCAACTGCTTCATACATATATTTCTAGTGTATACAGTATAATAATATGGGCAGTGAAAGAAAGTTGAACAATATTTGCTACCAGCCTTTTTCACTGTATTGCTTTCACTATCTGCCAGTTTGGAGATTTGAAGGGTGAAAAATCCTTTTGTCTCGAAAATCCCTCTTATTTGCTTCAAAGAGCTGTATAATGTATACTGTACATTTAGGAAATTGTACACGAGGATATTATACGTACGTATTCAGCCTTACAAAATTCTAAGCTAGTTAAGCTTCACGTATTATTGTTGGAAAAATTGAGCTTGTGAATGGATCAAGTATGATTATGGATTGTGATATTCTTAATACATGTAGTAAGTAATACCCCACAGTATCTGATACTTTGTGCGACAGGTTGATCGAAAATGTTCACTGTACAAAAGTAGATGTTACGTTTCTCTTTTTATTTCATGTTCTACTTGTGACTGAACTGTATTGGTTGTTGCTTTTGTTATTATGGCTGCTGTGCTTTTACTTATTTTATCTTTTCATCTTTATGATATATTATGTTTTCTCTGTCTTGACAAGTTTCTTAATGCACTGGATAAAAAGAAAGGGGAAAGTGGGAGAAAGGAGAAAAGACTAACTTCATGCGTTTTGGTTTTGAGACGTGGGTTATGCAGAGCAATAAGAGCTGGATAAAAGTAAAAGTGAAATGTATGTCAGGTTTTCTAAGATGACATGTGTTGCTTTCCTTCCTTTCATTTGGAAGAGAAACTACACAAAAGTGTACATACATGTATCGCATATCAATATCGAAAAATGCTTGGTAATAATCCGATTAGTTGTTTTTGTTTTTCCATCTAAATAATAACAGCAATATTGAAGCATCTCCAGGTATTTTTGTATTCATTATTTCTTGGTATTGCGATGCTATATAATATGTTCAGTTTGTCATCCAAAATTCCGTCTTATCATGTGAAATGAGCTGTTTTCGATAATATCATCGTATTGAATTTCTATAAAAACAGACGTATGTGTCATTGTCCCAAAAAATCGCAATGTTAAATCAAATTGGATTTTATGGGAAAGTCATGGAGAATCTAACAGAAAAGGAAATAAAATCATACGTACATAGTTCTATTTAATTTAATTTCTTAGGGTTTAGAGTTTGGGTACAAAATAATCTGTTCCAAAAATGATGCAAAATGAAAATTTTACATTGTGTAACCTGCTCATGAGAAAACTACTTATGATAATAAGAAAACATTCAAATTTCACAAGATTTTCTTCAATATTTAATCAATTTAACATGTCATAATATTAAGCACTGCTCTAACAAAGACTCAATATAAAGACATAATAATATATGAATAATAATTTAATATGGAATTTGCAACAATAGTAATTTTAACAATGACATTGTATAAGTAATTTCAGAAAATGAACGACTTTACTAATACTAAACAAACAAATGGGAAGTAGAAATCAAAAATACAATACAGTTAGTGTCAACTTTAGGTACGTACGTCTTCGTCTTTGATAGATACGTAATATATGTAGTATATATACATACACATTATAATAATACTGGCCATCAAGTCTAATCATGATTGTAATTTTATGAGCTACTATAATTGTAAATAGTAAATAGTTTGTATGTAGTTTGTAGACATATCTTGCACTCCTAACATTTTACGCTAAAAGGTACAATAACAATTGATATTCTCTTTTTTTGCTGCTGGAAATCTTATTAGGTACTTCAATATATGTACACGATATATTTTAATTTTTTCTTTCATCATAAGTAAGGTACCGATGTTCGTTTTAATATATAAATATATACACGACTGTATATTATGTACATATATCGTGATAGATATTACAGGGCTTTGGTCTATATATACATTGATGATATTTGTATGTTTAATGATATAATATGTTAGTAGTTAGTGGTACTAATTTATGCTAGTCTACATTATAATGAACCAAATACTACGTACTATTATAGTGAAAATATTTAATATGTTATATAATATATGTGATAAGTGATAACATCGAATCTATGATAAGACTTTTTTTGTTTAAAACTCTTCTCCACTAAATAAAACTTTATTGTTTATCAAAGTAAAGAGATGCATACATCATAATATTTTAACATCCTATAATATATGCAGATATTATTAATATACATAGGACATTTTATTTGTTGTTAAATAAATTTATCATTTTAATATTATTTATTGTTGTTGTTCTTGTTGTTTTTGTTGTTGCTATAATATTGTTGTTGCTGTTGGTTTTTTCTCACAAAGTTGATCATACTCATATTATATAGATACAATGCATTACGTTAGCAATCGTCGTTGTTAATTTTTTGTATCATTTGTATATTTTTTTATAAAATTCTATATATTTGTTGTTGTTGCCGTCATCATCATCGTCGTCGTCCGGTGTTGTTTGATGATTATGTGTTGATAGTGAATGTTCAGTGTTGATATTCTTCATGTTTCATGTTCCTGTTCCTTCTCCTCCAAGTTCTAGATATTTACTAGCAGTATCTGTACTTATATTAAATAATAATATGTAGCAACTCGTCCTTATTTCCGTCCAGGAGTCATGTCACTGCCCATGTAGAACTTCTCATCTATGGCGGCCAAAGCATCTCTGTAGTCGCAGGAGTGACTCAGACCAGCATTCAATAAGCAGGATTTCTTGACTCTGGAAAATCAAAAAAGAAAACGAGACAAATGGTTAAACAAAGAAAACGCTTGACGAAACCGCTCTAAAATTTATTATTTACAACACCTAAAACTAAGATTTCCGTTTCCTCTAATATGTATGCCCAAAGCATTTTTTTTTATTTTTGGCAGCTTTTAGCTTTTACCGAAACAGTGGATAATATACAATATGTACTGTGTATTGTTTTGAGAGGATCTTTTTCCTCTGATTATGTGTAAGTGGAACTATTTAAATTATGGACGAGGATGAAAAGTAAAAACGGAAGGTAGACAAATTGTATACATGTACATGTATATTTATTTACGCGTGTCTTAAAACTGCAGTTTCGTCGCTTTCCTCTCGTTTTTGTCTGTGTATAATTGGAGTGTCATTGTGTTGTCTCGACTGTAGATTGAGGAAGATTGTCGAGCATACCTGAATGACTTTGGAGCAGAGTGTTTTTGTTTGTTGTGTGTACCTGTGTAATGTGTATTTTACCAGATGAGAGAAAGAAAGAAGCGGACGGACGGAGGCGGATGAAGTGAGCCCCTGTCTACTTGTTCTTGTAAGTAGATACATACATACATACATACATAAGTATGTACAACGTCTGTACATTGTACATGTGACCAAAAAATTTCGGAACAAGAACAAGACCTGGACTTATGTAACGCAACATGAAATGTTTAAAGAGTACTTTTTCCATTTTCCCTCCCTCTTACTTTCTTCTGTGTTATTCATCTACTTTCCGATTAGTTTTCTCATTGTTGACTTTTCTCTCGAGGAGCGGAAGCTGCTTTTCTTTTCTTCGCCTTTCTTCCAGCCCTTGAGCTGGAGTCGAGAGTTTTCGAATTTTCCAGCTCTCTCTCTCTCTCCTCAAGAGCTGAGAATCTCTCTCTCTCTCTTTTCTCTTAAAAGTTGATTTTCCTCCTGCTCCTCTCAACTCTTCTCAAGACTTTTAGGCAGCGGTGTATCACCATAACAAGTACATTGTACATACATAGTACAATCACAATCACAATGTAACATGATGTAGGTATACAATGTACTATTGTATTTGTACTGGACTGAGTATTTGTATACCTTGTGCCTATATGTATGTACGTCTCATCTGTATCATAATGTTTCCCATTTACCCCCTTTCCTCTCGCTGATATATCTCTTACTTATTTCTAATTTGCTATGGTGAAGTGAATTCCGCCTGCTTGGGAGGAAGAAAAGATTTTACTTTTTCCAGCAATATCATGATGATGATGATGATGCAGTCGACGAGCAGCAACAATCAGCAACACAATGTGTACCAACTACTAACATCACCGGTGTATACACACATATACATATACATTTACGTGTACCGTGTACAATGTACAGTTTACAGTTGCTGTCGATTGAAATTTAGAGTTACATGGAATTTGTGGGTAGCTCCTTTTTTCCTCTTGTTTTTATCCATTTTCAATTTTCCCCTGAGGGAATGCGAAATGCGAACAGAGAAACTCGTGTAAATAAAAATATACGTGTGTGTATTGTACTGTATTTTTTATGTATATGTATATACTTGCTTCGTATGTAGTCTCAAAAAACTTGCCAAAGAAAAACGGGAAAAGACGTCCATTTCCGAGGCAAACGTATAAAATAGATGATATATCTACATTGTACACAGATCATAAATAAAAGAAAATCGATGAATCTTCTCACTGCAAAAATCTTTCTCTAAAAGCTACCTCATTTGAAAACGCACTTTCCATACCTGTATCTTCATCCGTTTAAATTGACAAATGAATTGCATTAACTTTGAATGACACAATTAATACCTTCATTAGAAAGTCTTGCGAGATGACGCAGTTTGTGAATTTTGCGAACAAATATTTTTAAATCAACAGACAGTACGTACATTGCAAAATATGTATCTGTATTTAGACTGAGCAAAGTTTTTTTCCAAAAAAATGAGCAACTGTACACGATTTAAAAAAAGTTGAGGTCAGTCACTCCCATCAAAAACAGTCGTTTGTGTTTGCGTTATTTCGCAATTTTGCGTCGTCATTAGTATATGATGACTTGTTTTGAACTCCTTGTCTCAACAAGTTGGAAATCGATTATACGTATAGGTAGCTTCAATTTCAAGAGGGAAATGATGCTAGAGTCCAAAAGTCCAAATGAATGAGCAATAATATTGTCAGTATTGACATACCCTGAAATTACATACAGTTTCTGAAGAGGGTGGCGAAGCTTGAAGCTTGGTTTACTTACACGGTTACGTAAATCCAGCCGCAACTACCATTCATCATCATAGTATTACACAGTATGTGTATTGTATATGCATAGGATGAGAAAAAGTTGTCCGTATGAAAGTAAATTGTCGAGCTGGAATTGAAAAGTTGACGTTTCTCGTCTCTCTCTCCCTCTCGCCATCCCCTTGAATTTGTTTGCCTCTTCAAGTTTTGCCTTTAACTGTTTGACGTCCTAGAATTTAGTTTGAGGATGAAGAGGAGATGGAGGAAAAAATCTGCCAATATGATGATAAGTGGTCAGACCGCAGTCTCGGTTTAATTTTCAAATTCTAAAAATTTCAACTTATTCTCCAAGTTCTGAAAACCAAATCAAATCGTCTATGACGTGAACTCGATGTATGCACATTGTACATGTACAATGTACATGTAAATGTAAATGTACATACATACAATCAACCCTGTTTTTTTTCTTTTTGGTTACACATATTTCGACATGTTAACCAAGTTTTACTGCTGTTTACCATGTTGTCTCATAGAGTCGAAGAACTTTGACGACGGATGACGACCACTCGTTTTTTCCTCATCCTCGTGTGTATGTGTGTCTGTGTGTATCTACATCAATAATATTCAATTGAAGAAAGTGCATAGTATGGTACGCCGAGGACTTGAGAATCTGTGGAGTCTGAAACACTTTTTATTTACGTAAGACTTGAAATTTCAAGTAAAATGACTTTTTCTCCATCATCCTTTCACCAACCATTCCATTGATTCCAACTCCTAACTATTTTCCATTTCATTTAGCCTCATACCTACATACCTACTTGATGCCCCACATTTTCCTTTGACAAATCCGCAGAACAAGTTTCTTGTTGTCCAACTGTTCAGAAAGAAAGTGTAGAGTGTAGAGTGTACCGTTTTGTATCAAAAGTCTACGACTGTAGATATTATGATTTATGAGTCACGGACAAAAAGATTGCCAAAGTTGGTTTGGCTCGGTGCGGTCCCACCTGGGGATTTCTTGTTCAAGATTTGAGAAGGAATACAACAACAAAACAGCAGCAACGACCATCAAGCTTCCCAATAGTAATACATAAATAAGTAGTTGGAGAAACTTGTTGCCTTTCACAAATTATACATACATAATATTGCAATGTATTAGAAACCGTCATATGGGGAAATCAATAAAATGAATAAAATAGCGTGTTGACTGCGGACACACACAAAATCTTCCAATCAATTTCTTGCTCTAGGTCTAAAAAGAAAGTTTCTACGCTCTTTTTTGCTTAAAATGTTACAAATTCCATCAGACTGTACTGTACTGCCCTTATTCATTGAGATTTTAAAGTAGTTAATCATCCTTAATCTGCCTGGTAAAAATTTTCTTCGACCTTACTTTACCCTACTTTCCAATTTGTTTAGAAAAAAATACTTTCCCCACATTATTGTATTTACGCTATTCACTTGCAGCTTGTGGAGGTAATTTAATGTATAAAAACATTGTAGAAAAAGGAGAGTGATTGGACAGTGGACAGTCCAAAGTACTTATTTTCTCTGTCTGTATGTCCCCAAGGTAAAGGTGGCTATTCTGTCCCCAAGGAAACGAAGAGAGACAACTAATTTCATAGGAAAATAAGAGCGTCGTACGTCTGGAACCAATAATCACCTTATTCCTGTGTGATATCTACCTGTACACTGCACGTTGTAGACTCTTGTCTTTTTTCTGGCATGAAAAGAGGGAAAATTCCCACCTCTGTACAATGCAAGACGTGTTAAGCTGTTTTCTATTTATGTATACATATAGATGTATAGACAAGATTGACAAAGAAAGCTGTGTTGTGAAAACGAAGCTGTGTTGTCGTCATTGTGACAGTTGGACTGAGGATTGGACGAATCTACAATCAACATGGAAGATTTGGAGAAAAGCCAAAGAGAAAGCATTTTGGGGATTCTCTTGCAGCTTGTAAATTTAATGAAAACACACTTGAGCTCCATGCAAGCAGTGTATTGTGTACTTATATATGTGTGTATATGTATCTAGTTTGATTTGAAATTCGATTCAAGCCTTCTCAATCCAGACGAGGGAAGCTACAATCGACACAATTTATCTAAAATCCAGAATCTATATAAATACAATCAAGACAAGAAAATGAAGAATTCTATATTGAGAACGAAACAGAATTGGAGAAATAAAAGCCATATTCGTATGCTATATAGATGTATTACTTTAAGTGTACAACATGATGATTAGCCTCAGGTGGCAAAAATTTCCCTTTGATTCGATGCTCCGTCTCCCCTTGCACATTTTTTTATTCCCATGCACTGTAGCCATACATACATACGAGTACATACCGATATCATCGTGACGGTGATGTCATCCCAAAGACTTGAAAAATAAAGGGGAAAAATTATGGCAAATTCCAAGAGCCTCCAGTGTATACACGGAGAATCCATTGAAAGAAACGGAGGGATTCCAACATTTTGCTCAACATCGAAAAGTCGCTCTTTGTGTCTATTTCCCCTATTTTGCCGGTGACAAATTACATTTGAAGTGTCTGGATATCTCGTCTCTCTCTCTCTCTCTCTCGGGTATACATACATTGTAAGTACGATACAATACATGCATATTTCTGGAGTTTCGTGTACAATGGACAACTACACATTCGTCTTCGTCTTGGTCTTTACCAACGAGACGATACATTTTTTATTCACATCTGCCCACCTGTCTATTTGTCCCGTATTCTTTTTCTTGTACTTGTACAATGTATGTACGTTTCTTTGGCCAACGGAAATAGCTCCCAGGTCCAAATCTATGTATGGATACTAACTGTATTGCATGGTGACGGGAGACGAACGACTCTGTGTATTTGAATGAGACAACTACATTTTTTTTATTTAAACACAGTATTGCATTATATATATGTAGTGTACATTGTACATTGTACACCTACATACTTTCGTTTCCCTCGTTCGTCATACCATTATTTTTCTTTGCTCTTTTTTCTTGTAGTTTTGTGTGCATAAAAGGTCGTCTTAACCTTCATTCCACAAAATGAAATACAAGAAAAAGGCTTTGAAAGCTATTTATTTTTCTCGGATAAAATATTGCACATTGTGCCTGCCTTTTTGACAATAGTTCTCCGTCGCAAAACGGCAAACTAGGATGAAAAATGAATTAATCCTGACTTTTGCATAGTAGAAAATTTGTATTTGTCATAACATGTATAGTTTCTTGCTGGTCATACACGGTAGGTAAATGTTATGATTTGCGTGGGAATATTTTTGGGTGACTTGGAAATGCTAGAATCGTGTATTTCGTCATTTTTGTCAGAGTATTAAAAATAGAAAGATGCGTCCAAGATAAATCATTACATCCCTTAGAAAAAAATCTTGTCTAAAAATCTCATGAGATTTTGACACGATTTTGGTCGAAAATCTTATCAACTTTGATCAAATTTTGATAAGATTTTCATGAAATGTCATGGAAATCGCATCAAAATCTCATCATCCATTGTCAATCTTATCAAATCTCATGAAAATTTCATGAGATTTGATAAGATTGTATTTAAAGGGCATCTAAATTTCTCAGGATATTTCAACAAAATCTCATCAAAAGTTGATTAAAATTGATAGGTAAGATTTGTGACTGAAATCGTGCCAAAATTTTATGAGATTTTTTGAAACGATTTTTTCCAAGGAAGCTAATTCACACTATCGTATCGGTAACAAAAATATCACAATATTTGCCGGATAACCCAGTGTAAAAGGTCAAAGGTCATAGCTTAATAAAATCACTTACACGCGGTTGGTTTTTCTGTAGTTGTTGGCGTAGTGGAAGTTTCTACAGTGGTCCTTTCATGGACATCCTCGCTGCTCCAGCTAAAGGACACGAAGTTACTGCCACTTTGATATTTTGGGTTGACAAAACCCAAAGCAATCAAAGGGAGTTCGAGTTCAACATCCGCCTCGCTTGAAACTCTCGCACATTCTCTAAATTTCAGAAACTTTAATTTCAACTCCTATGTAAAGTTTTACGGCCGTTTAAAATTTAAAAGCTTTAAAATTTGATGCTTAAAACATTTACGTAGTGACCATCCGGAGAAAAGTGTCGTGAATTTGGTAGACTCCCAGATAAGAGCAAAGACAGGGGTCGAAGAGGTCACAGTGCTCAAAATCTGTCAGTGTTGTCAACTTGACCGGATTCCCGCCGCTATTATCACTGCCATCACTGTTGAGTACCCATAAAAGGGTTTGTTGATCCACTCCAGCCTTAGCCCACAAAAATGTGCCCTCTTGACCCTCCACGAAATTCACTCCGCCAACCAAAGCAGAATTCTCTCGTTCAAGTTGACCTTCGACCCCCTCCCATTCAAAGGTCAGTGATGAGGTCACTTGACTATCAAAATCGTCCGTCGGAGCCCAAACGACGACCATGCTGGAGCTGCGGGTTGTCAGGGAGACGCTTTCGTTGGCACTGGTCAGGGCAATGGGCATAACGGTAATTTGACCCGCAACGTGACCCTCTTGCGGGTACAAACTCAGCTGGCTGGCCACAGGCATTTTAGTGAGATGAAATTCAATCACGAACGAGGCCACAGGTAGCTCAATGACCCATAGACAGCGTTGTGAGTTGACCTTTGGAGAGTGGTCGATGGCGCCGACGGCGGCCTTGAGAACCCCACCACAATTTGAACTTTGTGTCCCTACATGCCGCGAGAATAAAAACACCTTGTAACTGACTGCTTGATTCTTATTGATTAACTTGTAACATTATCTAAATTAAAGTATTCTAATAATTAAAAACTATGATAACTGGGTAATGTAAAAAATCAAAAAAATCACCAAAGAGACAAAAGGCGGAAAACAGGAGGAGCTGAATCCAGCAATTAGGTGATTTTTCAAAAATCATTTTGAGTAAAAAAATTGTAAGTAAAACTTTTAGTATAAAATTCACACAGATTGAGTTTTTGTGTTTTCTTGTGTAAAATTAACATGGCAGTATGAGTAAACAACACTCCAAGTTCGGCCTTTTGTTTGGCGAATTCACACTTAAGCATTAATATTCGAGTTACATTATCAGAGTTTGTAAACAAGTTGATAGTATTCTTTATGAGTGATCAATCAACGTCAAAGCTATTATTCTCTTGAATTTGTTGAAAAATGTTTAAAACACAAAAAAGTTTATTTTATAAGTCCAAACACTTGAAAAAATTATTACATTAAATAAATCAACCCTTAAAAATACATTTGGTTTGTTTTGATCGAAAGTGGGATTGACTTGATGTGCATCTGGGTCGGCAAATTCATCTTTGAAATTCAAATTTTCACAGGATTTTGGTGTGCACGTAACATGACAGATCTATTATGATGTGCTGAGAGTTTGGTAGATTTGAATCAAAATTTAATGAAAATTTCATCAAAACTGTTGCAATTTTCGACCAAATCTGTGTCCAAATTTCATCAAATCTCGAGACCAGATTTTTTTTTTAAGGGAAGTTAATTTTTTTTC
>JAQIVE010002293.1:0-20432 GCA_034698285.1 Sminthurinus bimaculatus | reverse complement strand
GGCGTGCTATTTCTTCAAAACATATGCTGCAATATACTACATGTGCAATGTGCAGTGTTTTTGTAACACTTTCCCCCCGCTTTTCACTGAGATAGGGAATCAAATCACAGTTGTACGCCCATTTTAAGAGAACAAAATAAAAGTTATAATTCAAGGCTTCTGCGTAGTTAATATATTTCACATAATTTACACACGATTTAATTGATTGATTGACATCAGGATTATATTATTTATCCCCCCATCGCAAATCAATGTATTTTTGTTGCTTTCTCCATCTAAATAAATGGAGAAAGCTGAAATTGAATTTTAGTTTGAGAGCATATGATTTTTTGAGCATATCATGACTGCCTTTGTGCATGTACAAAGTACTTACAAACATTTATATTATTATGGTTGAACTATTGAGGTCGTCAAGCTTTTGTATTTTTTTACTTTAGTTGATCATATACATAAATCAAAACGCATACTTGAGTTGCTCATTATCAACTCCCACTCATTAAATTGCATGCATGTGAATGAAGTTTTTCGTTGCGTCATTTTTGCAAGATATTTTTATTTTCGTTCGTTTTTACTCGGCCCTGTTTTTACTGCATTTGTATTCATGCGTAAATATTCAAGATCCATTCAAATACGAAATATTACGGTCATAATCTGTATTTTGCCTTTTACAGATACTTAAGAAGACGGAAAGTATCCTTGAGTGATATTGCATGGGTATATATGAGTGCATTTATATTATTTTTCGTTCCAGGAAAACTGAGACACTTATGTCACTCCGCAAAAACTTATGAGTCACACTTTACGTAACAACTGACACCACAACATTATGTTTTATGCAAATTCTTTGGATAAAAATGAACGTGGATCTTGTTTTTTTAAAATGTGAATTCGTTTTCATGGTTTTAAATTTTCTTATTGGATAGACATTACGGTGTATTTTGCTTGTTTTGGCTTCTTATTACAAAATTATATGTGGGAGGAGATCGAACTGAGGATGAAAGGAAGGAAACAAGCTGGAAATAGCAAATGAAGTAAATTGTACGCTATGTAGAATTGGAATGTAGATGTCCAGTCGGAGAAAGTGGTGAATTTTTTTACTTTCTCCTTGTGTCGAATCTCCATAATGTTTTTAAATCAAGTTCATTTATTTGCAGAAATATTATTTATAGAAAATACATTGACAGCATATTGCCTCGTGTACGTGACAAGATTATCTAGTAGGAGTACTTTTGCATATAGCCAGCCCTTCGATTTTGCTATGCCAATGAGCTAATAATAAAGGACGACCACTAAATTTGAAAATGAAATTGTATCTGCTATGTACATGCACAGGGTTTTCAAAGAGATGTCTGTTTTGCATAACGTTTGGCGTTATGACATGAAACATGAATTACGGTCCCGATTGCTTCAACACGATCGTGGGCGTTGGAGTTTTGTGTTTGTTTCTACATATCATTTGTATGTACATTGAATGAATGAAAAAGTGGATGTTTTTGTCTACTCCTTTTACGCAACATGCTTTAGCTTTCGGTAGGGGAGATCGCAAACAGTCTTTCCTTCTTCGATTCCAATTTCAAATATAATGGTCAAAGCTGTACTGCACAACACCTCAGCACAGTGAGCTAGTAAAGGAAAAAGTTGTAAACATAAATGTGATATTTCATATCCACCCTGTTTCACTTGATTATACTCACACAGTGCGTTTAATCGAGTTTTCTATTTCTCTCAATTTCGTTCCGTTCTCTATTCCTCGCCAAATATGCACAAACGTATGCCGGGCGTAATTTCGCAATATCCCAATCTCCACCTCCTTCTCTCCCTCAAACACTCTGCCTTCCTCTTCAGTACAGTGAGCCCAATCTAGGACAAAGTTAGTGATGATATAAATTAAAATATGATATCATATTCAGAAGACCGTTACCGATATGAATCCATAATTACAGACTTGATATTGCAGAGATGTAATTGGAATTTCCATACCTAACTTTTATTTATCTTTGTAGTCGACCTATTTCTTGGAAAGTTGTGTACTATTTTGATTTTTTATTGCATAACATTAATACTTATAATGCTACTAAAATTATTTAGATATTTATTTAAACAGAGACTGGCAATAAGCATATAAGTACTTTGTACTTATATGAAAGGCCAAAAACGAGATATGTGCTAGTCTGGTTGGAAAATGAGGATGTAAACAACAAGTAAACGCAACATTTTATTATAGCTGCTTTGACTTTCACGGTTCATGAAACGCGTGGTCAGTGATCAGGTTTGGCGACAAACGAAAGAAAAGAGAAGAGCAGGCACACGAGTACAAAAACGGACATTTGATGCTGTGGCAATGACAGGTGACAAAAATCGAGTCCCTCTTTTAACGCCTCATCTAACTCTTATAAATCTTTCATCTAGGCCTATAGTATTTGGAAGTTGTTTTGTTATTGTTTTCCTTTTACTCTCTACGAGAGTTCCCCTTGACTAGAGCGCATACAGATATATAGGTATATGATGTAGATACATATGCATAAGGAGAAGTAACCTAAAAGTAAAAAGTTAGCTATGTCGACACAAAAGTCCAAATTCAATCAATGATCAAAGGAAAAGAGTTTTTTACTCTATTTTTGAACTTTCCGTTTTCCGGTTCCACGCTCCCTATTTGCTTTTCCCGTTTTCGAGATATCTTTGTCAAGGACCATTGCCAACAGCCCTATGTGTTCCAAAGACCGTATGAAGATTGTTTAAAAAAAGATGTATGGATTTATGTTGCACCACATTTAGATATGAGACGTTGATACTGTCCACGCTGTTGTTAGAATAGATTTGGAAGGCTTTGGTTATTAAGTAAGAGGCTCACAAGCAAAGTTTTTTGGTTTTGTTCTCGGGATTGACCTGAAATTGACAATAGTATGTAGTCACGCTAGGTCTCCTAAGGCCACATATGAAAAACTAGATGCCAACTTTTCGATTTTAAATTTTTCTTTAATTTTTCTCCCGCTGCTGAAAATCATTTTTCCCATATTAAGTAAATGGTAGCTTCAAGGTCCACACAAGTCCGATTTTCAAAATTTTTTTCTCGGGCTTCCGCACTACATACTCTTAATAATCATAAAAAGTCGTTGCAAAGCCTTTTTACAACTTGTTAATCGGTTAAGTAGTTCCAAAATTTTCAGTCAGTTTGAAATACAAAGGCTGATGTTTATGACATTTTTTAAAATGTCATAATTTTGAAACCATGCAAAACCCCTCGACACATAAATCATACGGAAATAATGCCTTTTTTATTGAATACCCAATGAGATTCGCTCCAATGTGATGCTAGAAAATGCATTTTATTTTGTTACCATCATTCCAGTTGTCACTTTAATTACAAATTTCATTTAATCCAACTCTATACTTAAGAATACAATGCCAATACAAATGTGAATAATATGTATACGCATACATATGGCAGGAGACAATATAAAGCAACAAAGCAACTTGATTATCTGCATCTCTGGAGAAATCAGGGCAATCTCTGCAAAAATCGAAGCCAACTCCAAAACTTTATATTGAGCTGTGCATGAAGAGTACCAGTCAAGCATAGCGTATCATCCAGCTCGAATTTCCAGCAGTATTTTGGACTTGGAAATACATACTGGGAAATCGAAAATATTAGATACGGAAGGAACTTTTATGGATGTTTTGTTGTACCATACTTTGTTTCGATAGTGCCAAGTGATGAAGAATATTTTGCCATTAACTATTTTCCCAGGCCGTGAATTGTTTTTACCTCAAAACTACAAAGTAACTATCTATAGGTACTCACAATAACATTCGAGGCACGTCGGAAAGCCCAAAAAAATTTAGTATGGAGAGAGAATGGTGCATCATATCGCATATCTACAAGAACTCGTCAGATCACATCAGGTCGAACCCATTCCCTGAGTTCACACTTGAGAAAAGCCAGAAATCTTGGCCTCTACCTCTAGAAGTTGGATAGTCTTATTGTTTGGTTAGCTTGTCTTATTGTTACATACTAATGCTACTTTTTATTAGAGTTCGAGCGGATAAAGAGCAAACAATGAAAATTCTTCAGTTTTTCCGGCGTGACTTGATTTGCCCTGACGGGTATTGCATAACTAGATATCTTCATTACATCCCAAAATACATTATAAGATACACGAATCTCTGTGCTTCGGAGGCAAGAAACGTGAGCCAGAAAAACCATAACAACGGCATATGTATGTACTACAATTTTTTGGATCATGGTGCCACTATATGTATATGGAAGATGTATCTCATACATATATACAGTATATTCACACACAACCATCTACTTTTTTGCCTCACTGGTTTTTGGTTTTGACACAAGAAAAATTCGATTACCGTCCTGGTGTTAAGCATTCAGAAACCGTTGCTTTCCTACAACCACAGTTCTTCCCTTGTCTATTTTTTTCGCCCTTGCGTCGCCTCTTGCAAGCATCCCACACCTGATGATTCTAGAGAATCTTTTAAAAGAATTTTCGCATTCTCTTTTCTCCTTTTTTTACTTGCGTCTTTCCCAGTTCCACTTCAATTTCTACTCCAGTTTTTGAATGGAACTCACGGATTCGCCTGAAAAAGAGCCAGCCAGTTGCCGGTGGTGATATTGAAGAAAAGTTTTTGAGGTTTCAACACCCGATACCACGTTTTTTTATCTCAATCGCATAATGAGATCCAAACTGCATTTGACAGTGATAGTGAAAACTAAATTAGGTTAGACGGTTGCGGTTGAGAGTCCTGTGACTAGCTGCATGTGTACGTACTTAGACTGAGAGCATAAAATAAATAAATAGATGCAAACCAGGGACGTGCACTGATTTTAAGCTGCTACGCAAAGGGAATTTTCATAATATACTTATGTGCCCGTGAATTGACGTACGTAAATATTATGTAAATAAAACAATATTAACTCTACAAATAAATATATGCACATACAACTGTATAAGCAACATAAACAAGATGATAAAATGAATAAATCATGCATAGCAAGCTAGCAATCAAAATAAAAAGTTTTTACGAAAAAGCAATGAAGCAACAAACGACGTAGTAAAGTTAACAATCTCGTCATCCACTAATTCAGAAAATATGCAAAGGTAAACAAATTATTCCTCTCCGAGGCATAAGGCTTTTGCAAAAATTAGTTTGCAAGGAATTCTAAGGATGAATTAATTAAATACCTGTAGATGGTAATACAGTCCATCAAAAGTTCTGATCATGTGTCAGTTAGAGTTCAATTAAAAACTATATTATTTGCTTAAAATCTTGTTCCCTGCTACTTGAAAACTTGAAAAAGCACTAGAACGTACGGCGAAATTTGCAAAACACATTTGACTAATGGAATAATTACAATAGACAGTTGGGTTTTGAGTAAACAGCTAGTTCAACTTTGAGCGAGAAAATATCAAAATATCTGCATGTCCTTTGAGGCCAATACACAATAAGTGGTTATCTCCATAAACAACAAATTAAATACTTAACCTTCCAGATTTCCTGAGAAACTTTAAAGGCTTTTAACGAAGTGGAGACGTAATACAACTTGATGCAACATTATAAAGAATGGAAGTACAAGAGTTGCATACAGGAATCCAGATATTGTTTGGAAAGGGAAAACGTGTCTCGGAAATCACAGATCAATCACGCGAAATATTGTAAAGTTAGAATCATATCAAATTTTAATTTAATATATGAGCGCAATATTAAAGAGCGTATCAGAGAATAAAATATCAAATATAATCTGCGAGTCACAAAGTTGAATACATGCTCAAATGTTGTTGGACCGGGGCAAATGGGTAATGGGTACAATAATTTTACCTTGATTGGTTTGAATTCCAAGGATTCCTTACCACATGTTTAACTCGGTGCAAAAGATAGTTACAAAATAATATTTAATTATTTATTTCAATACACAGATATTAGCTTGATACGTAATAAAAAATCCGAGGCATCGGTTACATAATTCAAGCTAAGATTATTATGGTGGAGTAAAATCTCATAACATCGACAAGTTATACTACTGCTGAGATATGTACCAGCTTGGAATGAATCACCTCACCCACTTAGTTATGATTCGTGACGTATTCTGAAGCGGTATAAACTATCGACAGCCTGCGTTTTGGTGGTGTTTTAAATGAAATTTTATTGAATCTCACATGGACAGAATATTGATGAAGTTGGAATCTGGATAACTGGCATAATCAAAGTCAAAGTGAGCCAACTATCATATCACGATCTGTTGTACGAATAAATTTTGCTCGTACAACAGATGCTTAGGCTAAAAAGGCGAGGGAAGGACGAAGAAAAGGCCGAGAAAGAGAGAGAAAAGGAGGCTGAATGCAAAACATGAGGCTTTCTTTGTTGAGGACCAGCCAAACCAAGCCATCATCACTAAGGGAAAGAAAACAGAAAAAAGAAGGAAACTAAAATGGAGAAATTTCAATTTCCTCCTGTACACATATTTCAAGCTTGTCTCTAGAATTCGTATTCGAATCTGAATCTGAATTCAAATTTGAATTTGAATTCAAATTAGAATGTGAATGTGAATCTGACGCTACCTCTAAGTTGGACTCCAACTTTTTTGGCTTTGCATCTAAAGTCAATGATGCTCCATATGTGCATACATATAATAAAAATTCAAATACTCCAAATTGGCTTCCATCATTCTACATACATGTATATTACATTATTCAAAATCAGAGGGGAAAAACGCACTTGCGATTTTACCTTTTACCTTAACTATACGTCCCATTATATAACTATTTTACTTGTAGAAAAAACTTTACCCTATTTTTCCCGGAGGTTCCTTTAGCAACCTCGACACTTTGTTGGCTGCAGGTGTGTGGTGGGAAAATACGAAATGGAAAGAATTGCAGGGAATTCGACAAAGGAAACGTCTTATTTGTTCCCACATAAAGAAAGTGAGAGAGAGAGAAAGAGAGAGAGAGAGCGAGAGAGAAAAGAGAGAACAGCGAAAGAGAGATTCAGATTCTTTTCAATACACAGTAAACATTTGAGTATGCCTCAGGTTTTTGGTTTCTCTCAGTCCAAGAAAGCGAAGGGGAAAATAATGTAATTGTATTTCACTCTTACTTTACCATTTAAAGATAAAGCTTCCCTTTATCTTCTCGCTTCCTTTCTCCCACCTTCTCTGCTTCCTGGAAGCATGGATATTTATATATCCATATATAAAGATGAAAGTACCGTCTCACGTTTCCCTTGACTTTGTACAATGCATACAAACACACGTATTATACACACATGCATAATAGCATGAGTATGAATTATGAAAGTAATTATGGTACATGTATTGAGTTGCTTGAGCAGGCTCAACAGGAACTTCTCCAGCAGGAGTGTACTAATGACGGTGTAACATAATATGCCAAATGTTTACATAGCGTTTCCTAGTCCTGTATTTCTTTGCGTATATTTTATGCGGATGTGTGTCTTCAAGTAGACACAAAATGGCTCTGAAATGTAGGATTTCCTTCTCTAAACCAGCAAGTAAATTCAGGGGTGGAAAATGATATCATTGAAGACTCAAATACCGAATTCCCTCAATATTGTACAACTAACTACACCTCAGCTTTTCTGTACATGTAAATCTTCTGTTTTATAAAACCGATCCGTCATTATATTTAGGTTCTTGCACTCAAATGTGTTCAAAATTTGCAAAGAAGATGCACTTTTGCGTTAAAATTAGATTTGTACTTGAAATCTGAAAATGAAAAACGTTTCAGGCAAGGAAAGCTAATAAAGGGCCATAATAGAGAAGCCAAAAATAAAATTTTTAGATTCAATGCCAAACCATCCTGATAGTTAGATCGCAGTTTTGGGCTACTTTGGGCACGTTTAAATGAAAGTATTGTCAGTAGTATATAGTATGTGAGAGGATTCGTCATGAGCAAATGAACGTCGTTGACTTGGCCAAAGTTTTCTCTAACCTTTTTGTCGATTTGTGTGTACATTGTGCATACATATATGCATACATTTAAGCGACTGGAGGATGTGTGGAGAGAAATCACATGGAAATTAGAATTAGGATCGCTGACGTCAAGTAAACTAACGGTAGACAACAGATAACCGGGTGGAAGAAAGGAAGAAAAGCAGACAAGATGACGGTAGAAAACGAGATTGAGCTTTCTCTGTTCCCTGATCTACAATACTAAACCATAGATGCATAGTAAGTGCTATCAGGGCTTAAATTCCTAGAGAACGAGATGGTCTCCTTCCCCGACTTGAGTTTGTTCCTTGATTTACAACAATACTAATAAAAGTCATCGTAAACGTTATAAGCCGCCAAAGTCATGCATCCCAATGATGACTTTCTGGTTCTGCTCTATAACATATAAAGTAGATATAGATTGAGCTTAATCCCAATTCCAATAAGGAAAGGCAAAGCAAAGGAGGAGCAAACCATATCCTTGCACAATACGAAAAAACGGAAGGACGTTCCTTTGTGCACAGATATAGTCGTGTACTGACTTGTACGCACAAGGTCTATATGTCTGCACACATGCATATACATAGATACAGAAACCTAGAGTAGCATTCTCATTTGGATCCATTGCCCGGACTCTCTCTCTCTTTCTCTCTCTCTCTCTGACTCTCATTTTGACTGTGAGTTGAACTTTGCTAATAAATTCTAGCATCAACTTGAAAATCTTCATTAAATTCAAATTTACTTCTATACTTATAACGATTTTGCCCTTGTATCCACTGCATACGGAATTGTTGTTTTAGAGACGTACTAGAGATTACTTCCTGGCTCTCCTTTCAAGGTTTCTTCCTCGAAAAAAAAGAATCCTATACTCACATCACCGGATTGTGGGTTGGTTGCGCGTTGCACGATTCAAAAATTAGAATGAAGGACTCTTTTCCGCTGTTCCGGGAAAAAATGCGAACAATAATTAAGGAGCATAAACTGGAAGCCAACCCAGAAATACCCACACACACATATTTACATATATGATATATGCATATATCTTGAATTTGTAACTCCCCGTTTACTTTCACTTTTACCTACTTCCCCTGCTTCTTCTTCTCGTTCCATTTATCTACACGTGAGATTTTCAAAGGTTTCTATTGTCCTTGCGCCCACAATCCTTCCTGTACATGGATATGTATGCATGCATATATGTGTGTGTGCAATGTATGGATAAGTAATTCAATGTTCCTCAACTTAATAAGTAAAAAGTACAAAGGTTGCATTTCTTTGTGTGACTTATTTCCTGGAGGAAAGAAGTTCGCTGAATGACTCCAATAAAAAGAGAAGAGATAACGAATTGAATTAAAGTAATGATTACCTTCATTTTTAAAAAGGACTTGACATTGGCTAAAAAACTCCATCTTATTTCTCTCTATCCAAGTACATACATGCTACATATTTCTACTTGCCCAATATGCATAATGTATACATTTACTACTGCTACGCATGTACATTATACAATATGCCTAAATGTATGTACAATGTACACTGCACAGGTTTTATCAGCTAACTCTATGAATTCCTTTTCGTCAAATTCCAAGTAGTTACACGTTGGCTCTAACTACTAACTAGATGCTCAATTTTTTGACGTAGTTGGATGCCCCCTAAGTAAATTTTCGACAGCGCGTAACCCTTTTCTTTGAAATTCTTGTAAATCATTTTTCTATGAATAATTTCAAAAACTTTGAGTGTACATGTAAGGATTTCACAAAAGCATTCATGAGCCCAATTATGTAACCCAAAAAGAAATTTACAGTGGACGCTAGGGAAAAAATCACATATGCATGGACGAATCCGGGGGAAAATTCTAGTGAGCATTTATGCAATGCATATTATGCATACTATATGTTGTACATCTAAAAACATTTACCAGTAAATAATTGGACACTTTAGTCATATTACGACAGACTTAATTCTCTGAACCCTTATGCTATACGAGTATAAATTAAACAAGAAAATGAACAAGAAAAGGCAAATTTTTTACGTAAGTACTATAGCATTAGTGATTCGGGCTATCTTCATTCATCCTCGCCTTGTCGTTATGTCTACTATACACAATATGTACAAAAAATTCTGTCTCGAGGCCGAGTCCCTCTGAAAATGCTGGATTAATTACACAAAGCTCAATGAATGCAAAATACAGTGTAAAACATTTGAGTACAATGAACATTTAACCTGAAAAATGAGGCTGGAACATATTTACATAGTGATCTCATTCATACCTTCATCGTTCATTATAAAAATGAATCCAGCAGAGAAAATAGAGGTAAAGGGAATTGAGGCAGAGTTTTTTATGTTGTGTTGTATAGTTAACTACGATGTTGTATACAATTTGAAGCTGCTGGAGCAAAAACTCGTTTATTTATATCATTAATAAAGCACACAGACGCATTCTGTTCGGGTTCAGAGTACCGTGCACTGTACCCTGTACTTTGTACATTGTACATTATACACACATGAGATCATTGTTTATAAAATTGTACACATGACTGAATTTTTAGTCAAAGTCAAGGCAGGAGTCAGAGTGAAAATGAGGGAGGGATGCTGTAACAAAATGTTTAACAACTGCATTCCAAACAGTGGGGGGAAATAGAAGAAACCCTACAAATTATCTTGGCTCGTTTAATTGCACGTGCTTGTACTTGTGATTCACGTTGATTAGCGAGCATATATGTTTGTTTGGGTATATATAAAGCACGAAACCGAATCTGCATAGAAATCTCAGAATCCCGGAGTCCACTCGAAGCTTGAAAAATTCAAACTCCAATTTAACAAGAAGAATGCCAAATTTCCAATCAAAATCGGATCATTCATCGTTGGATACCATGATCACCGCTAACATTTAATTTACACATACATGCATACTAACATACAAAGCTATGCAAAAAGAGAAATTGGGAAAATTGGGAAGAGAAAGCACTTTTTCCACGTGGCTTGGTAACTTTCCACTGAATCCTCGACTACATTTGACTTGACTCTAATTTCCTGTCATACTTTTCATATTTACATGTGTACGTGATTTATTTGGTATCTAATACTCAACTGTTTAATTTTATATTCATAGTAATTTTGTTTGTGGGGGCTTTGACATTTAAATCAGGATGTTTAAATAGACGGATCGAATAGAAAGTAATTATGTTGATTATTATAATTAGGATTATAATCTTGATTATGACTATGATTATGATTAAAACGGACGTCTTGTCGACCTTCAACATTCCACACGCTCGGAGCAAGTATCAAGGACTTCAGTAAGAGGTTGTACTGATAATGATAGTTAGTAGTCTGGAAGGTAATAATGGCTTGGATGTTATTATAATAAATTAGGAGATGGACAGTAGACGAAGATTCATCTCTCATCAGGTCATAATATACATTGAAGGTCTTGTCTCTACTCTGAAAAGGCCCAACCTCGTGGCCTACTGCTGTTCATTGTCTGTTCCTCCGTCCATGCTCTCTCATTTGATCTAGGTTTATGTTAGTGTTGCGTCAGTTGCGTGGTCAGTGGCAATTCCTCCTTGACAGCTGCTGACAGAAGAATACTTTCGACTCCTTTTTTCCCCTGAAACTTTTGCACTCAACCTGCGAATATTCAAGTAGAGAAATTGGGCATAAAATTATATCGCGTACTCGGCGTAATAAGGAAATTTTGCATTTTGTTGCTGGGAATTTTGTAAAAAAAATTCAGGCTTTTAGATTAAAATTTAAATCCTTCCGGATTTATTCCATTTCCGTTTGAGACCCTTGAAAATCTAGCAGATATATACGTACATGCATAGTTACACAGTTTAAGCTTGGAACTCCTAACCTCCAAACTCCAGAATAAATTGGACATATACATCCGTAAGTACATATGTCTGATGTATATTTAAATGGGGTTTTTATTGCGATAACCAAAGGTTTAAATGTACAACACAATGCATTTATTTCTATGAGGTCAATGTAAGTAATAATGTCTACGTTTACAATGATGTACAAATTTAGTTCAGCGACCCGTATTTTTCATTTGGTTGAAAATTTTACTTATTTAACTGTACCATTTATGTAAGCGTGGTTGGCGATGTGAAGCGCCAGCGCGAATTCAAGTTTGCTTTGGAAAACAAGGGAAGCCAGCCAGCATAACACCAATGTGTTCAATGTGCAGTATATTCCTCCATATCAAACGATACCATGCCATGCCATGTCATTCCCCACCAAGCCATAGTATGTAGTAAGTCGATTCACATCCAAAGTCAGGATCGTGTTATGCATGTCTCGGTAGTGGTAGAAAACTCGCTGGTTTCTCAAGCAGCCTTCACTTCCACTACGGAGCCTCAACTGACGAGAACTCCAAATTATTCAAACCGACAACTTTTCTTCCTCTCTCACAGTCCGTCTTTTCAACTGCATCGTTTTCGATTGTCCTCGTCTGCGTGGATCTATTGAAAGACACTTGTTCTTGTTCAGTGCTCCGTCTCACTTACTATCAGTCAGTTCCAAATTCAACTGTACCAAATTTTATTTCCTCTCAACTATCTACATTGATACTTTCTATTTGTGTCTCTCCTATAAACCTTTTTTCAATCTTCTGATGACAAAACAAATTCACTATCAGCTTAAACTTTCGGTTTTGCTCTAACTCTAGTTCAAGTTCCGTCTTCAGTCCCAGTTTGAGAACTAATTTTCAAAACTAAGTTTAGAAACCAACTTTGTTTTTTGGTTCCTCAATTTGAATTTTATTGAAAATCTAAACCGTGAAAAATGTTTTTACTAAAAATAGTACCAGTGTATTGCGCCTCGTGAGGAAAAGTTGCATTTACTTTCATTATTATATGTATATAACTTCAAGTGCGTATGGTAAAAGGGACCAAAATTCTAGATACTTGTTCCTGAATTAGTCACCCCCTAAGCATCATCACTACAATGATAATCGTCATCTTGCTCCTCGGCGCAGTACAATATAACGAGGAAATCCATTAATTTAATTTGAATTAAATCCTCATTCTGGGGTCTAATATGGGGCAATCAATTTAATGGCTATGGCAATGGCAATGGTCGTGGAGTCGTTGAAATGACAATAAAAATGGAAAATTCACTAACAACAGCAATGGATAGTAACGGTTACTCCCTTGTGATAACACTTTATACATTTTGACTTGCTGAAAATACTTTCTCCTGGAGAAAAAGTGTTCAAAACGAGCCTGCTGTACATACACTTGCATTTACAACTGATATATTATGCAATGAGGAAAAACAAACAGCAAAATTACATTGGACTGCCACGGAAAATGAGCTCATTAGAAGTGCATTAGTGGTCAAAATGTTTTCCTTTCCTTTATCAACATGTTTTGTGTGTAGCAAAAAAGTTTTGTGGACTGATCATCAGCGTTACAATGACACGATCAAATTGTGAATTCATTCATAATATGTACCTACACTACAGTATACAACACGTTTTTTCAAATGAAAAAAAATAACCAAATCAAAAATACTACTTGGCTTATCAATATGGCTTATCCTCGTTGAAATTGAAAAATTGTGGAAATTGTGATATATCTACTTTTGGTGCTATTGTCAAGTGGCTGGATACTTATCTTGAAATTCAATGAACATGGGCATCATTACTAATGTTCCGGAAATTATAGGATAAACAAAATTTAGTCGTACATCGTTATATTTAGAGTGTGTGTGTTTTTTGTGTGCGCTGTATAAAATTTTCCATTTGGGTTTGGTGTATGTAGTTCAAGTGGAGAGAAAGCAAAACAAGTGACGGTGTGTGTACAGGAAGATGAATAACTCCTGCAACCACACAGCTCTTCAAGCCCTAATGGGGTTTGAAGCAGGAGCATTTGAAGATGGCCAGTATGATCATGAGATTTTTCAACCCCCGTTCAACTCCATGAACGAAACCTACATGTCGGACATCTTCGCCGCAGGTGACACCTTGACCCCTAAGGGTTATTAAAACCTATTAAAAATATACTGTTAATCAAGACAAAGTCAACAAAAAAAATCCATGCAAATCGTTTGATTCGTTCGGCTGTAAAAGCTGAAACTAAAAATGCGGGGTTTACTAAAGTTGAAAGAATTTTGAGATTCTGAATACACGACCGTGCTTCCATAGTCGACCCCAACGTCAGGTTTACATGGACTTTTGTTTTCAATGCGTCAGTTTCATCTTTCTTTGTTACCTCCTAAAACCCCCGAATTCGGGTACTTCCCGGAAGATGCAAGGAAATTTGACTTCAGATTCAGATGTTCCGTCATTTTTGCCCTTTTAAAATATGTTTTATTTAGAAAACTTCAATATAAAACACAAAAAGTTTATTTTCCAGGGATCTCTTTTGTTTGATTATTCACAACCCCTGTTGGGCATTTTTTTGTCACAGAGTTTTTATATAAGTAATTGTTGACGATTTCCTCTCCGCTTGGTTTAGCATTAGCTAAACCTTTACCCTTTCCGTTTAGGGAAAGCTATAACGAGACTGACCTTTGCCCTGTATCACAATCTGTAAAGTTTTACTGTAACAGATTGACTCAATACTTTAAAAAGTGGTGTGTATTTTCACACTTTTTTAAAACAGGGCAATAGTCTTAAAATGATACTTTGGAAGACGATAATGTAATGACGATTGTATTGTATTGACAATAATATTGAAGCACTCAACTATTTTTCTTTCACCTACTACTTTGCAGCCAACTGCACAGATGAATGGAACCGAAGAAATGATTCCCTACGGTTCGAGCCGCCCCAGTATTATTCGCATACTTACAGAGTAGTCGGTACCATTTTTCAAGGAATTGTTTTTATAGTTGGAGTCCTCGGCAACTGCATGGTGGTTTATGTGGTTGCTCGAACTAAAAGTAAATACTTAAACTTCACACTTAAATTATTACTAGAGAAGTTCTTGTTGCAATATTTTCTCAACTATTTATTTTTAAAGCACGACGTGACAAGAAGTTAGTTAAAGAGCGTCTGGTAGAAAAACCTACGAGTGCAAAAAAAATCAGTTGGCAAAATAATGCAAGTTTTTTGAGGACAAAAGTATTTCCGTATTTACTATGAAAATTACTTTTTAAAAAGGTAATAAAACTCTTTTCTGAAAAAGAATAAAGCGCTTGATTTTTTCTAAATAAATAGGCATGCACAGCCCAACAAACTGTTATTTAGTAAGTCTAGCTCTTGCCGACTGTATCGTGTTGCTGGCATCAATACCTCAAGAAATTCTGGCATATTATTTAGTTGGTAATAATAAATTTTAGTCAGCAACAATATTAAACAATATATTATTGGAGCAAAATACAAATTTTATGCGAAAAATAATGTTTCTAAGCACTTGGATATTCATTGAAGGCTAATATTTATTTATTTTTTAAACTCCTAGGAAATCAATGGATATGGGGTGAATATGGATGCGCAATTTTTGTATTTTCACAGGTTAGTTCATTTACATTTTACAACCAAAATCAAAATTTAATGTAAAATTCTAGGGAAAATTGCGTACAAAATGATGTTGACGCATACATATTATGGTGTATTGTGTAATATCAAGATTAATATCAATATCAACATGAACAAGAATGATCCATTTAATGCTTTCAAGAAATGCTTAAGCCAAGCGTTCCGGATTTTAATGTTCAAGCGTCAATTTAAGGACGACGGGTATCTAAGGTTTGTGGGAACCCTTGTGCTTGTTTGCATTGGGATAAATGTCTTTTGTGTGTATTGTGTGACAATGACAGTTTAAAACCGTCGCTTCTTCTACTTCTGCTCCTTCTTCCTCCATTACACTTGACAAACACTCAACATCAAGATTCAGCACGCGATGAAATTGTGAATTGTGAACGCTAATGCGTGTCAGGCCGTAAAATATAAAATATGTTCTTGCTTTCAATTTTGACAGCATCTGGGGATCAATGCGTCGTCGCTGAGCTTGACGGCCTTCACTATAGAGCGTTACATAGGTGGGTATTCATTATTATTTCAAATTCACACTTCATAAATACCCAGCATTGTACAATCCACTGCAGTACTTTAATTAACAAGATTAATGGTAAATTAATGGCCGATGTATTGTTATTAAATTTCTTTACTTTTCTCTTCACCTTCCAGCGATATGTCATCCAATGAAGGTAAAACATTAACTGATAAATATGGTTACTTACTTACTTACTTACTTATGATAAGCCGTCGTTTATTTTGGCATGTGTCAAATTAATTGTAATACTGCCGCCGGCTGTCGTAAGAAATCAGAGGAGCATAATGTGAAAGGACAGTTGTTGTTTTGTTCTGATCGACCAACAAGTCTCTTGTACGATATTCGTGAAAAGATGCGTAGGCTGATGTATGCATACATTTGTGTATTGGTGTTATATATTATGTATTGGTAGTTGCATGCTTGACAATGTCACAGACTTCTCTACTTCTTGTCAGCCGGTGGAGCAGAATTAATAAAATAAAATACGAAATAGGTTTTTAATCATTTTGGCTTTGAATTTCTGTCCAGGCTCAATCAGTGTGTACAGTGTCGCGGGCAAAACGCATTATTTTGGGTGTATGGACCTTCGCTGTGATCTATTGCAGTCCATGGCTCTTTGTACTGACGCGAACCGTACCACTTTACTACATAGGCTATACCGATATTGTCATGTGCAATTACAAGCTTTCACGGGAAGCTTACTTAGGTTGGTACATCAGTACATACATATCTATGTACATGCATAAAATATGAAGATGACTGCGTGGGTGGTTTGACATTGAGTAATGGACTGAGATACTGATGTGTTAATTATGCAGACTAAATGCTCTATTTATCTTTCATTCTTCAGATTTTTCTCTTCTTGACTGGAAAGCAAGTGGAAACCAGCTTTTTTCTAGCATACAATTTTGATTAAATTTCTATGGAATAGGAAAATTCTCTGGAAGTCTAGCATCAGTATAGTCTCAATTCTTTAGTCAATGTCAATAAAACCGAGATACGCCGCAATGTATCGCAATAACAATGCAATAATTGATATTTCCGTATTGTTTCAATTCTAGGGTATTATTTTGTCGATTTGTGCGTCTTCTACGTCGTCCCACTCCTTCTCAGTGTAGTTCTCTACTCCCTGATTGCCAAGATCCTTTTTTACAGTCACCGAGCCGGGGCCAAGCCGGGTAAATACAATGCACCGGGCCCACTCACTTCCGACTCCAGTAAAACTAATGCCGCTCGAATTCAAGTAAGCTAAACATTTCTCTCTTTCTACCTCCTGTCTCTCCTTTTATTGTTTCGATATTTCTTTCTGTCCCTCAAGTTTTTCCCCTGGTGGTCTACATCTGCATCCCGAGTTTCTTTTTGCCTTTTGAGGTTGAGGTTTATCGGTTTTGGTTCACTACTTTCCAATTTTATTATTGTACAGTATTTCCCCCCTTGCTGTCTCCGCTAATGCAGAAACAATAACTAGTTGGAAATTGAAAGTGTAAGTGTCTAACACTACAGTCCATACTACCCATTTCCTTAATATTCCATCCGTCCCCGTTGCCATCTTAAGTAACTTTGCTTGTAGCCGTCAGTTACTCCGAAAAATTTTGTACATGTATTCATACTGTAGGTATGTGCTTTTAAATTCAACTTCAACTCAATAAGCAGTAATTCCTTCTTTCTAGAGCTCTTTTTTCTTCTGAATCTGTCTTTATCTGTTCCGTTGTCAGTTTTAGTATGGGTTTCTTGCCCTTTTTTGAGAGCTCGTTCTCTTCAGAACTGAGACCTTCTTGAGACTCTTGATCCAAATTTACATGCCAAATCTCAAGATTAAAATCCATTTCGTTAGCATGGCACAAAAGTACACATCTTGAAAATGCTAATGCCAGTTAGGGCTGATGGTGGAGTGAGTGTCGAACTGTCGACGCGATGGCTGTCTCTTGTATCTACCTATTTTGATAGGGTTACTTTGTACTGTCCCTCGACGGTTGCATGGAAACTGCTCAATATCTGTATATGCAATAATGCTTAGAACTATTTTGTATTTTTCCGAGTACATCTTTTATCTTTCTTTTCAATTGAATATGTGAAGAGGTGCCAAAGTTCACGGAAAGCGACATGGGAGCAAGGGAGCAACACAAAATGGTTTCAAGCCTGTAGGGTTGTACATCTCTCAAAGATTTCAAATGTTTTCTCGGTCTACTTTCTTAGAAACAATATCAAAAAATAGGATAACTATAGTTACTTCAAACGTAAGCGAAAGATTCAGGTTAAAACTCTCCAGCTATTCAGGTGTAAAACAATCGCAAATAATAGGAATTGCCTCATTCTTTTTTCTTAAAGATTGAAAAAACTTTGAGTTTAATTGAACTAAGTTACAAGTACTATGTATTATTATTTTTATTTTTGTTTCACATCTTTTTTTTGTCATAGCTCGAAAGTCGAAACGAGGCGTGAAAATAAGGATGCCTTTTTTCCACTTTTCTCCTGATTTCACACGCTGTCTCCCACTATAACATACACATGCATCTTATGCATGCATGTATGTATGTACGTATCCAGCGTTCCCATGTGGACATCATCAACCTGTTTGTCTGGATTTGCACCTAGTTTTGTTTTGCGACCTGAACAAATAGCGATGAATTATATATTTCCTATATACGGTTTACAAGAGCACTTAAGAAAAGGAAAAGAACTAGCAAAAAATAGTGGGTAATTTTTAGAGGTGCAAACGCTGTTTTCGTACTTTTGTGCGTCATCCTTCATTCGTCGTTTCTCTAGAGTTTTGTATTGTTTTAGTCTAAGTCTTAGTGTACACGTGCATATAGATACATTTAGATACCAAAAAAGCTTCCTTTATCATATCCTGTCTGGTACTTGTTTTGAGTTCGGGAAAAAAGAACAATGAAATTCGCAAGGGACTTTTTTCTCAAAATTCTCTATTTTTACTACTGTACTGCACGTACTGTTTTGCATTGCATCGTATCGTACTATGTTGATGTACATACCTTTTTTATGGTTTATGGAAGGAGATGAATATGCCTCCAGTCCAATTTCGAAGAGAAACTCAGAGGTTCATAAATAGGATACAATGTACAATGTACGTAGTTGTATGTATGTATGTATCTATGTACGTCTTTCTTTTTGCTTGTTCTCCAGGAGATTTAAGATGGAGATAGACAGTGAATATGTCACAGTGATTCCCAGAGGTGTATAAATAAATTAAAAATGGGAAGGAAATGCGTGATAGTTGACAGCTCGAGTGACAATACTTCACTCTCTCCTCTCGTTATACCCAGAACAAGGAGTGAAGAGGATCTTGGAACCATTAGGCTGTCGTATTATGCGCTATGTAATAGAGTGTAATATTCATAATTACTAGCGGACCAAGTTTTACTATGAGCAGAACGGAAGAAGGGGACAAAATTATGTAGTATCTCCTCATTTGAATAACGTCTTTAAAATGTAATTAATCCAAATTAGAATGGAAATGGAAAATGGGACGCCGAATAACGAGGAGAACGGATGAATACCAGGAAATTAAAATGAAGATGAGACTTAAAGGTTGTGGGATAAAGCCAGGGTTATATTATTGTACATTGTACATGTAACCCAATGTAAAAGTGGCATTAAGAGTAAAAGAGAAAGTGAAAGCAAAAATTAAAATTGAACAATGACAGAAAATGACTCTTTTTGAGACTGTATGAGACAAAAATCGCAGACATTTAGATGAAAGTAATATTTTACTTCTGGTCTTGGTCCTTGTTTTTTCGTAATGTCAGGCAACTATACTGAAAAAAGTACTGGGAAAAATGGCTACAATATTTTGCTCGTTTTAAAGGGTTCTGTGTATTCATTTAAAACCTTTTCAGTTAGTATTTTTGTCTTTGTTTCTGGCCAGCATTGTTAATAGAAATAATATATACAATTACTCGGAGCGTTGATTGAAAGTATGCATGTGTATCAATTTTTGTGGTAGAGTAGAGTTTCGAGAAAATTTCCATTTTCTATCTATCTTGTGTGCAATTTTTTGATCGGAAATTTAAAATTCAGGCAGCCAACCAGCCTTAATTGAAAGAAAATCGCATGTAACTATACATCTCCAGGTCCATGAGTCAGGCAGTGATGCATGCAGCGGAGCAGAGTGTAGTGCGACTCAACTCAAGGAACAATAATAGTGAGCAAATTCAAAGCAGCGTCTGTGTCTCTTGGCGGCGAGGCGGTTTAAAAGGACCAAAAAGAAATTAGTACAAAAAGCGCATAATTTGTCCTCGGCTCAAAAACTAGTTTATACAATAGACTATTTTACACTACGCCAAACCGCACCAGACTACGCAGTCGGTGTTAAACCACGAGGCCACATCACAGACGTGTTCTTGCATAGTCCCCAATGTATTAATACCTCGCCTTATTCCTTTCTCCTACTTTTCCATGTTTTATTATGCATAAAATATCTCAAAATTCGGTACTTGTGAGATTCTTTGATATGG
>JAQIVE010002292.1:0-20435 GCA_034698285.1 Sminthurinus bimaculatus | reverse complement strand
TGCATTATGATATATATAATATATATTATTCAACGTTCATTTTTTATGTATCTATAATATTATATTGTTATTCTTATAGTTGAGAATAATAAATTAATGAAGGTTACTACTACTATTTAAAGTCGGCACGTCTCTACTCTAAAATATTTTCGTCCCCCCGTCATTCACCATGCATGCGTTTTTCTGACAGCCGAGTGCAAATAATACAAAACATATATATTAAAAGATATAATTAAACTTGAGAAAGTAAAAAAGTAAGTAAAAAACAAGTATACAATAAATATCAAGAAAAACTTTCTTAGACAAGTTATGCTAAGATGATGAAATAATATAATCAAAAAGCATTTTATGAAAATGTCGTTTATTTTATAAAAAAACAGAAATAAAATTTTCAGAAAATAATTATGGCTTAGTCTTATTTTCTCTTTCTACTGTGTTCTGTGCTTTCACTTCCTGTTCTATTTCGCAAAAAGCTATGCTTATTGCTTATGCATATATACATGTTTAAGTATGTATGTCCATGGTTAATACAGTCCTCCTAAACGCGTTCTAGGCTGAAATCTTTACTGAGCGCAAGCTAAGCAGTTGATATTTATTATCTGAGGAAAAATTTCAAAACAAATATTTGGTTAAAATCCGTAAAGTCGTAGATGTGGGGGTTGAATGTCAGCCAAAAAAAAAGTATTAATTTTCGTTATACGATTTTTCAATACATTATAGACTAATGACTTACATATTTAGTTCTCATCGTTTTTCATAGCACAACCATTATTATTTTATGATGTATTTCTAATCGTATGGCCGGTAGATCCATTTGAATACTTTATCCTTTATCCCCAACTTTCTCACAGAGTAACTGGCTCAATTCCTAAGGGACGGCCATTTACTCCGAAGACTTTCTCTGAATCTTCTATGATTGGATCAATCTAGAGGTAAACATATTGATGCTAGATATGACGTTTCACTTCTTGTGATACATTCAATATAGGTACTGAAAAAGTAGTTCGTAAAAACGAAGTATATTCCACATGACATGGCCGGTTGTTAAATGCTGGCATATATTAATGTTATTTTTCGATATTTTATCTTCAATGGGCCTTTAATAATATTTTTTGCTGGTTTTATCAATATACAGTAAATTGAAAATAACTTATAACATGTCTCAGACACTTACATATAATATTAAAGTATATTAGATAGAATGTGTCATTGTGGATTTTTAATAGAAAGTATAATATGCTTATAATATATAGCTAATATTATATAAGTATGCTGAGAAAAAAAATTAAGATCCAAAGTGAATATAATACAAGATCGATTTTTCAAGTCATTGAGTCATTTTTTTATGTATCGTAAACTTAAAAGCAATTCATTGATTACAAAAAAGTAATGATTTTTGTTTTCACAATAAGATGTAATAGAATGTTGCATTGTTTAAATTTTCTAGTTTTAGGTGATTTTAGAAAGGCGTTTTTACATAGGCCCATCTCGAAAGAAGAATCAGTATTAGGCAGTGAAACAATGATAGTAGTTATTAGAAAATCCTGCTCGTAAAGTATCGTTACAATTTTGTATTTTACATGATGTTACATATTTTTGGTGTCTTTGTTTTTAATAATTGCATTAAGTTTCATATTTTTTTGACTCTAGCTGAATTATGTATAAGTACTGAATGGATAGTATGTAATATATATAATAATAATATGCGTTGGTAGTTGGTGAAAATGATTTTGAGCCTAGAACGAGTATTTTATTCTTCTTCCTCCTCCTCTTCTTCCTCCTGTTAAAATGAAAATGGAAACATTTTTTGATAAATTTATTTCGTTTTTCAAAATTTCACCAATACAAAAACAACGTCCCATGTAAAATTGATAAAAAAATGGTAGAGTTTCATACCTCTTCCTCTTCTTCCTCCTCTTCTTCTTCCTCCTGTTACAAAGAAAGACATTTCTCATGAAGTACTTCAAATCATTTTTTATCAAAACAAAACCTCCAAAACCTATACTTGAAAACCACTGAAAACTACGTTAGGGCTTTTTACCTCTTCGGCTGCTTCTTCCTGGGCGGCTTCTTCTTCTTCCTCTTCAAAGTTAGGTTCTTCAATATCTTCGGCGACGTCGGCATTCTTTAAAAAAGTAATCGAGTTCGTAAATATGGCTTACACAAATATTTTACATAATTTCTCGATGAAAGTGTATGCGGTGATACTTATATACTCATACCTTAACCTCTTCTTCTTCGGGGGAATCGGGTTCTCCCTTCTTTTTGCCAGGGCGTTCTCCGAACCATTTTGGAAGCTTGGCTAAATTTTTGCAAGTGTAAACAATGTAATTTGTAATTAAAAAGACGTAATGTCGACGTTTTTAAGCTGTTATAGTGAAAGTTAGTCAGAAAGCCGCTTATTTGAAGTAAAAAAAAGTGCATTATACACTATAGAGAAAGCTGGGGAAAGCTATAGAAGCATATTAGTCAGTACGTTATAATTGTAACAAACTTTTTACACTACAAAACAATGTAAATGATAAAAGTATCTTACATCCAGGACTAATATCACAAGTTTCAAATTAATTCATTATTAGTACATATTTACCATGTTTATTTTAGAATGAAAGGAATACAACTGAAATATAAGATGAAATTAGTCAAATGCCATTGCACACTATATTCGGCTGGTGCAAGGCAAACAGTTTTACTGCTACCAATATTATCATCAATCATCAACCGACATATTACGACAATATAATCATATAATGGAGAATGGAGAAAATTACGTTTAAAAGAATAAAAAGAGAAAAGAAAATACAAAATTAAACATTCCAAAAACGAGTGTAAATTACTGAAACAAAAAAGTTTTTACAACGTTAAAGACAAAAATACAGAGCTTAATAATTATCGCAAAATATTTTGTAAATTATAGTAGATTATATAGATACATACTTACGGCAACAGTATGCAAAAGAAGGAGAGATTCAAAAATAGGAAAATGATTTGTATAGTTTTTTAATTGCAATTTGCAATAATTAATCTTACTTTTTTGTCTATCCTCGAAATTTTTAAGACTGTCTGCCCAAGCCTTCTCATTAGATTCCTTGGTCAACGCATCTAAACCCTTTGTTTGATGGCACACAAAAATAGAAAAACTCAAGCACACATTTTTCATGTATAAAGGGAGTAGAAAAAAAAATTCGAAGCCACCGTAGGAAAAAAAGAAAAAAACCACGCTTCTCGTCTTTGGATTGTAACACAAAAAAGTGAAAGCATCTTGTGACTTTCACCGTAACAATGTTCTACTCGGTAAGCAAAAATAACAAAAATAAAAAAATATTATGAACGAATTTTGTTTTTGAAATAAATAAAAGTTTTTCTAGCACACAAACTCTCTTATAATGTCTATAGATGTTGGGTTGGATCTAAAATTGGTCTATTCAAAAAAGAGTACAAAAAATCAATACAACAAAAAGGTCCAAAAAACGGCGAAGTTTCGTCGCTATAAATTCTAACCTTTTATGATCGAGTCTAACAATAAGTTGGCATTTTCTTTTCGTTGTGAAATAATATTTTTTGAGGGGTAAAAGTTCACAATCACCACAATACAAATGAATGACACTAGTCTAAGGAAAGTACAAACACGGCAAGTCATCAACTAAAATGATTATTGTTTGTCAATTCACTCTGCTTTGCTTGCTGTAAAATTGACAAAGTAGTATAGGGAATAAAATTCGCAAGAAGATTGTTTAGAAGATTTTTTTTGTTTGGTTTTGGAATCTTTTGTATTTTGTGGTTTGAAGAGAAATAAGACTTTCTTACTCTTTTGTCTTTTTGAAAAGCCGTCGAACTTCTCTTTCCAGAATTTCTCATTTGTTTCTTTATCGATAACATCCCAACCCTAATACATATACATAGTACACATGGAACTTTTAAAACTTTCTAGACTTTATCTTAAACGCTAGAGAACTTAATATAATATAAAATATAAACTTAAACTACTACTCTTTTTTGGGTCATCTGAATTTGCCCTTTGTGCTACAATCCACTATGTTAAAACGATTTTTTCCACTAGTTTTGTAAATTATTGACTTACAGTTTCCTCTTGACTGCCATTTTTTGTTTATATTTAGACCGTATGGTCAAAAATGATAAAGTAATACATAAATAGTAAAAACTGGATAGAGAAAAGTTGTTACAACTTTTCCATTTTCCATTTCGTTTTATTATTTATCTTTATATGAAAACTTACTCCTTCGAACAGTTTCTTCTTGTCTTCGTAGGAGCGGGTGTCCACTCGTCTCTCATATTTGGAGGCGACTTGGATTTTAGGCTATTGTATAAATAACAGTTGAAGACGATCAGAATAATTTAATTACATCATTTTGGTTTATAACTTATGTATATAACATACATAATACACATGACATAAATATTTTTTTCATAAAACGCACAACGTATTTCATCACAACTTACTGGGTATTTTCCGGTTAAGGCTCTGAAATTGTCCAGCACAACAGGAGAAAGAAAATTACACAAAGGAAAATTGAATTAATCTCCAGTTTTCAAAAAAGTACAATAAAAACATTGAAAGTACGTTTTACACTATACACATAGTAGTATTGTATACTCAACAAATATCGGACGACACAAAGCGATTTACGAGTAAACAAATTACAGTTTAAAGCTAAAAATACACAATGGATTCACTATATACATGTAACATTTAAGATGTTGTTAAGCGATTGCTACGCACTACAGAATACAGAACTACAAAGGGGAGGAATGTAATAATAATCCGCGTGCCTTCATGACAGTAAAATATTTTTGATTTTGGTTAATTTGTACATAGGAATGACGTACAAAAGCATTAGTAAAACGAACAGACAATACATAATACGTACAGAATACAGAAGCTAAACTAACGGGATTCAGGTGATAAATCTCATATGTAATATTTTGTCTTCTGTTGTTGGGGAAAAATCATGGCATGCTCATATTTAGAAACAAATGAGGAAAATGGTCACACGAAGTGTCCGTATATATTCTACATAAACAGAGTTTTGTACGGCTACTAATTAATTTGACCACAGGTTTTATCTGGTGGGTTACTGTATAAAGTCATCATAGCTAATACAGAGAGATCATCATCATAATCACATTGACAGAATATGACTTGAATAGGGAAGAAGAAAAGACTAATAATATTCTAACTAATAAAAGATTTTGCAATGGATACTGTACGCAAATGTCATAATATAATATTATTATGTATGTATAGTAAGAGAAAATTCAGCAGTGATCAGTGATGCTCAATACTTTAATAATAATAGTAATACATGGAACGGTACACTAACACGAAAATAAAAACCAACAGTATTATTATCACGTTAACGGAAAATGAATGATGGAAAGATTTAACGTTAACATGACCAAACTATGGTGAAATTATAATGTCATAAAAAGTATAAAGTGTGTAAAGAAAAAACGCCAAAGCTTCACTAAAAAAATATAATAATTGAATTTAAAATATAAATCAAAAATATAAAAGTTGTGTACATAACAACAATACTTGCAATCATTATAGCATATCTTGAGGCGAAAAAAATTAAAAAAAAAATAACAATGAGAATATGCAAGTTAAATTAAAAAAAGAAACGAAATTATGCATAATGAAAGTGCTTGATTTTGGGCTCAAAACAAAAACATCAAAATGATACTGACTCAAAAAATAAAATAAAATGTGTGCAAAAAAATGAAAATAAAGGCAATTGTTACGAAAATGTCAGCAAGTTTGCAGGAATAAAACTCTTCCATATTTAAAATATAGGGCTGATCAAATCAAGTCAAAAGGAGAGAAAAAAAATCCAGTGGTCGATTGTAAGTGAAATCGACCATTGTTGAGCATGAAAAAATTCATTAATATATAGATAAAAAGGATCGCAATGTGCAGCAACCGGAGTCAAAAATCAAGTTCCGATATTGTTTTTTGCTTTTGTTTGTACTTTTGTTTCAATGGAATAAATACATAAATAAAGAAAGTTTGTTTGTTTGTTGTTTTTTGATTGGATAAATCTGAAGATACAAAGTACACGTAAAAATGTACTGACGATAACTTACTCAGGATCTAATCCACGCTTGAGGGCTTTATGCCTCAACTGTTGCTTTTGACGTTCTTTCAACTCTTTCAACTAGAAATATAGACAGGACATTGATGATAAAAGCTAAATATATGACACACAGACACACATTATTATATCATTGGTATATCATCACTCTATAATGAACTAACGGCTAGCTATCATCTTCTTAATATTTAGTTTTTTTTGTAATAACCTTTCTTTACACACGTGACAAGACAGATATTTTAAGTAGTATATATTATATCACCATTTATAATAGATAACTAGTCTAATGATACATTATAAGTTATAAGACAAGACGTAGACGTTTACATATTACTATTATTCAATACACATTTATTTGCTTTATACTTCAGATGCACACCACGCATGTTATTTTATATATTTTTTAAATCAGTTATTATCATAATCACACCATCCCTACAAGAGATAATACGACCATTTGCAGAAATTTGTCCCTGAACTAATAATAATCGACGTAATAGATACACAAATTACTCATGTACATATTATGTGTCATGCTGCGTGCATAAGTCTCGAAGACTTTTAGATACTATTTAATCTCTTCTTATTCTTATGCACTTCTTATATAATATATATACTGTATGCTATGCGTACGGAGAAAACGAGACAAACGCGTTTTTCTGTTTTTATTCTGCTGGGGTAAACAGTATGTATTTTCACCAAATTTCGCTTTTCTGTAAAACATTGTTTAGCCGTACTCGAAACTTTTACTCGTTGAAATATTTAAATATTACTCTTTTCGAACGTGAAAACTTGTTTTTTTCTTAAGAATATGATTATTATTTACTAAAAATAACATTGCTGAAGGCGGATGTAAGGAGGAATGAAAGGCTCTAAAACAGTTGACATAAAATTTATCATATGATACAGAACAATATAGGTGTGTATAATATAAATTAAAAAAATTAAAATAAAAACGAACAAACATTAAAAAAAGTACACAGGACATGTGAGATGTTGAGGACGAATGTTTATAAATAAAAAGTAAAAAAATGAGTGCACAAAAAGTTACAACGAACACAACGTTCACAACGCTCATTAAATTTAAAGTGCATTACGAAAATTATGGGCATAATAATATGTATATAAATAATATCAATTTTTGGTATGTATAGTTGAAATGTTTGTAGAAGTTGACACTTACTCGGGTTCTAAACCTAATTTCATGGCTTTCTGACGCAACTGTTGTTTTTGTCGCTCTTTCAATTCTTTCAGCTATATCATTCATCAAGTTTCAAATTATATTAAAGTCCATAATGATATACAGTATGATATGTAAACAGTAAAAAGTAAAAATACCCATGATACATATTTTTGCATAATATATATCCAGACACATAATCAATATTATACGTAGTTTGTGGCAGTCTTCATGCATCGCAATAGTGCACAAAACGGATACTAAGGTTTAATTATAATTTAGAATTTAGTTTCATATTATAGCACTGATTAATCACCATGAACTTAATCATTGATTAGTGTCATAGGTCGTAGGAATTTAACCATATAGGCATTGTATATCAATGCAATTTCCCGGACAAAGGTTATTACACTTGATGCAGGTTTCTATACTGGATACAAACGTTATGAGTAAAAACTATATTACGATACAAAAGTTATATTTTACGGAGTTCTGTTGTGTTCCCTACCATTACAAATATTATCTTTTGTTATACAAAGTTGACAAATAACATAACTTTGTAGTTTCAATAAATCCTGCTCGCTGTCAGTGTGTTATAATATGTTTTACAGTTTATACACAATACATATTTGCATTATTTGTCACATGAATGGTAGTGAACTACATAATAACAATTATCACAAAATGGTTTTCAATAAATTTTCACCATAAAAGTTCCCTAATCTTTGAGTTTATCTATATTCCCTATACTCCTATAATGATTAATCACAACTAGGTAATAGACAAATACTGATGATGATATTAATTCACTATTATTACACAGTGTGCATAATAAATGATCAAATTAATATTTTATCGAAATAAAAGTGAGAGAAAAGTTATACTTACATCGTAGTCTTGTCGCTTTTGACGTTCTTCCAAGTCATATTTTTCGGTTTCAAGGCGGACAATTTGGTCCCAGAGTTCAGCAGCCTTCTTTTTGAGGGATTCTACACCTAAGCCTGACAAATCAAGAGGTTTGATTCGGAAGCTCAGAGAAATCTTCTTTTCCTCTTCAAGTTGTTCCTTGGTCTTGTTCAGTTCCTGTCGTGCGGATCCAGTTCCAGTCATCTAGTCGAGTCATAAAATATTTGCCAATGTAAGTAAGTTGGAGAAAGCAAAAGTTGTTACTCATTTTTATAAACACATTCACAGATTTAAATTTGGTTGCATGTATCATTAATATTTCACAAACCTGGGTGCCATCGGACTTCTTGGAAACCATAAAGTTCTTTCCAGCCATACTGGCCTAAAAAGTACAAAAAGAAAAAAAATTATTGTAGCGTTTTGAAAACAACACTATCGTCAATATAATACATTGTATTTAATCAGTGATATACATATGATAATTTACCTTTTGGGCTTGAAGCATAAGCTGGCGTTTCTTTTCGGCTTCCTCAAGACGACGGAGTTTCTCTTCTTGTTCACGTTGTTTCTTCTCCTCAGCCTCACGCATACGTCGCTCTTCCTCTTGACGTTTCTTCTCGGCCAAACGCTTCTCCTCTTGTTCTCTGAGTGCCTGTAAAAATTTATTGCGGTAAAAGTAATTAATTAAGGGCGTATGCATACACTCAACGGAATGAAAATTTTATCAGTACACTATATGTATACTTTACAAAAAAATGACCTTGCGCTTGGCTTGTTTGTCCTTGAGTTTCCTCAGTTCGTCTTCCTCCTTTGCTCGCTGTTTTCTCCATTCTTGGATGTATTCTTTCAGTTGCTCATCCAAGTCCGATTTCTTTTGCTCTTGTCTCTGTACAAAATGCAAAGAAGACCCAACAGTGATTAGAAACCGCATACAATATAGCAAAATAAGGTTTACAATTTAAGTCAAGTAATTATAAATAAATGTCTATTTACTTTGATAAATTCGGCCTCTCCAGCTTTTTGCTCCTCCCTTTATAAAGTTTTGGAATAAAATCCGAAATCGATTAGTACATGCCATTCAAGGGAAACACATTTTGTTTGACAGGTAAATAAATTCACAGAGGGGAAAAATGCACAAAATTTCAAAAAGAAAGAAAAGAAAAGAAAAACAATGATGCAATATATTATAATCAGAAATGAATGGAAATTCAACAACTCTTATAATTATTATTAAATTACTTATTTAAACTTGAGTAATATCATAAAAACTGGTAGAAATGATTATTATTATTGTCACACATACTCTAAACATATGTGCATACAAGATACAAGGCATAATATAAATATTATATTATAGAACTTGTAATCATATAATATTTAATGATAATAATAATAATATAATCAAATGTAGTAAAAATGTACTTTGGTAATAATATGTTTTTATAATGCATAACCAAATCATTATAAATATTATATATATTATATTAGCGTCCAACGGATTTCAAAATGGAACATGAAACTGGACTGACAGTACTCAGAGAAAGACAGTAAAATATAAATAGTGCGAAAGGTCCCAAGCAAGAGACACAAATTCAAGACAACAAAGGAAAGGGGAAATAGAGATAAAACGACAGAGAGTAAAAACCACCAACAGAGCGAATCGAATGTAATGGTTAACAAAAATAATTAGGTCAAATGGTATTAAATATGAAAAGGTACTGGAATACATAATATGTAATATTATATAGAAAAACAAAAATTACTGGGCTGGGATACATTTACTTATGTATAGAGATATTCAAAATTACGACGACATTTATTTGAAGATATGTACAAATAAAGACATGGAATTATCGTCCAACTCAAAAATTCATTACACACATATGTTTCAAAAACCATAGTTATGCCATAAAAATATTTCCGACTCAACTTTTCAATAGCATATTTGCTTTGTATACACTCACAAAAAATTTCGAGTGAGTGGTCTACAAAAGTTTCAAAAAATCGATACAAATCTTGCAACTACTATTTTTTATGCTCAAAATGTAACTTATTTAAAGTACCCCTGATTTTTTTACAAAGTTCATTAAAAATAAAAAGTAACTGAAGAAACAAAAAAATTTACACAATAAAAAACGAACAAAACGATTAACGGGGAGAGAAGGGCAAAGAAGAAAAATGACGTTTGGACAGGATTTAAGGCCAAAAACCAGTAAACGTTAGGTTTCTGTAAAGGTATACGATTGTTGCTTACGAGGGAGGCAGGACGAATTAACAACGACAAAGTCAAAAATACTGTATGAAAAAATACAGCATATACAGAACAGATTCTATCTATACGGAATTATTTATATAAAAAAATACAGAAGGAAATGCACAAGAAACACATGATATTTGGCCAATGTATGTAATTACAAGGAGAAAGTGAGAAAGAATGTAACGAGATTTAGAAAATATAGAAAGCACACGGCAAAAAGTAACCGAGTGGATGCTCCAGAAAACGGGGGAAAACAACCATTAAAGAAAACAGAAACGTTGTAAGGACAAACAATCTATTTAACAATCAGTAGGGAACAAATGACAATATAAAAAACAAACACATATCATAACAAAAATTTAATGGTTGAAGGGAGACTTTGACTAATGACAAAGGCAAAGGGTTGTAAACGAACAAAAAGAACTAATAATAAAAAACGAGACTGTTTTTACAGAACAGTAACAGCATCATGGCTTCTCTATATATCACAATTTTCTACGTCATACGTACTTTTGTGCAGGTCTCCTATATTAAATTGAAAAAAAAAAACAAAACCCAACAAGCTCTCATTAGTTTGACAGTAGAAGCACTTCACTGTTGTACAACGAAACTATAGAGCAAACTTTCAACTTTCTCTCTATATGTTTTTAGATTTCAATATGCAGCTTTCTACAGCATAATAATTTTCAGAACTATTAAACTTTTTTACAAAAAAAGTTAGAGAAATACTAATGAAAATTGCTGACTACTTACATCAGTACTGCCTTAGAGCAGACAAACTACTTCAATATATAATACATTAATATTACAAATGAAAAACCAGTACAGTTTTTGCTATATGCACCCATGTCCATTCCTGTGCATTTCTGGATAATACTTATAGACAAATTATTATGAGTCAAGAATATGCAAACTGATAAAAGGATTGACAAATATTCCACCACAACTTTTGTCTACTTTCACTAATGTTTATCTTATCTTTAATCTCTTGTTTACGAAGCTTTTGCCATCTTTTTATTTAATTCTCTCTCCCCTAAGCTACTACCTTAAATATGAACAAACTTTCTTCACGGACTATCTTTACTCCTTAAAATATCACATAACATCACGATAGTTGTTCAACTTGAGAATGATGTTTTTGTAAAAGTACTGGTAAAGTTAGAGTGTGCCACGTTTTGTAACATACTTAATTTACAAAACAAAAAAATGCCTTGACAAATCTGAAATTAAAATACTTTTTGACATAGTATCATAATATGTATCTAGCAGATACATGATAAATAACCTTGACCCGAAAAGAAATCCTTACAGCAATACGTGAATGAAGAATTTTGATGGTTCCTAGAACTGAAAACTAATAAACGCACCTACAGATTAACAAAATTGTCAGAGTTTAGAATCGAGCTTTGCCTTTATGCGTACACAAATAATACAATAGGCAAATACGAAGGACGGAGTACGAGATACTGGACAAACTTTCAACCGGCGTACAACAACTACAAAAGGGTACAGACTAAACTATATAGATTTCTACAATTTCAGGTACTTTTATCGCTCCGAATGAGAAAAAGAAGACATAACTAATAAGACAAAGGTTTACATTTTTTACAATATGAGGTAAGAAAGTGTGTGAAAAATTTGAATGAAAGTTTTTTGTTTGTTTTCGTAACATAAGGGGTAACGTAAAAAGACAGTAAAAGAGTGTAAATGAAAATAAAAGTGTTATTAAGGTTTCCAGGTCAATTAGGTTTTAGGGTACAGGAGAAAGCAGATAGTGTATATTGGGTTGGGATATTATACCATGTATTGTACAGGACAGTAAACAAGAACGGGAAAACAATCAGTTTTGAATGGGGGAGAAGAAGGTATAATATATACCTACAGAGAAATACAATAAACAGATGTATTATACGCCAAAAAACAGGGATTGACAACGACTTGTAACAACAGTACGTTTTTTACGAACTAAATAACTTCAAAGTTTGCGAAGCAACGGAAAAACATTGTTTGCTGTTTAAAAATCATACGAATACAAGTAAAAAGCTATTTACTTTACGAGCATGCATTCTTTTACTGTATTAAGTCATGTGTCAAGGTTTTTCTCAAAGATATTGTTTACAAGAAATAAAAATGTGTTTCTGAAAAAACTTGACACGAAAATCTAGGTATAAATAAATAAATAAAATAACTGCAATAAAAAATAGTTTCGGAGGATAAAATCTACGGTTTTTAGCCTACTGCATTGGGGGGATATTAATACAAAACGGCATTGGAAGTTTTTATCATGTGATTTCCATGTTTATCTGGATAATGAAGAATAGAGAACATTTAAATTATTGTAAATGTCTTATAGTAAATTATATTATAACACTTTTTAAGTACTATTAAAGGGAAAATTGAAAATTCACGGTACAAACACATAAATGTCTAACTATTTTTAGGATTAAAAAAGTCAAGTATATAGTGCAAGTTACATTTTTGTTGTTGTTCATGTTTTGTATAGTAGGTATATAAACAAGTATCAAAAATGAGTAACTAAAAAACTAAGTAAAAAACAACTACCTACATAAAATACCATAGGACAAAAAAAAACTCAAAAAATTTTTTCAGGTTGAAACCAAAACTAAAAATCGTAGAGAACTTACGTCTTTCTCTCAGGTTCCTTTCTGTTTTTGTTGGCGTTTTATTTTGTTTGTTTTGTTTTTATAGCGTGGAGAATTACAGGAAATTTTGTAAAATGAGAATGAGAATGATTGATTGAGTTTTGTGTTGGAAAGTTTTGATTGAAATCATTAAGTAGTGAAGGATAAATGACAGTGGTAGTTGTTTGGTTTTTTGGTGTGATGTGAGAAGAAAGGAAGTTTAAGGAATTTTTACCAAGTGGAAAAGGCCATGGCCAGAGAAAATGAAAAGAAAAAGAAAAGAAAACAAGAAAACAAAATCAATTTCAAATTATATAAACGATACTCAATAACAATAACGAATTGTAACGAATATATTATCATTTACAGAAGATACTAACAATATTTAACAGTTTTCATAAATGCTGACGATACGATAATATGAAAAGGCATGTAAATATATAAGAACAAGAACCTAACAAAAAGAGTGGCCTACACAAATAATGCTCAGCATCAGGTCGTGACTTTGCTCATCGAAAAACAAAAATTACAACAACTGGTTAATATATAAGAGAGAGAAAGTACTAAGCAGCTCGAAACAATAATAAATATTAAACATATTATCTAATACCTCGTAGACACTGACAATAAAACACAGGATATGTTAAATAAAAAATTATTCCTTTTGAGTGTATAACCTTTTAAAATTTATAATGATAACGCAAAACTACCAAAAGAGAGAGAGAGAGGGTACTAATAAATCAAATGAAATGTTATATAGATACTCTAATGTCAATTTAATTAATAATACACTTTGTAACTATTTAGACGCAACGGTAATACAACGAAAACATACTTAGATAATAATCTGTACTCTAAATACCAACTATAAATAATAGATACATGATACATATTATATATATATATACAACTACATACTTATGAAAGCTTCAACGAAGGAAAGTCGAAAATAGGTGATAAAAAAATATGCTCAAGAAAATAATGTGTAAGTTTCTACAAAAATAACATAATGAATGATTAAGTGAAGTAATTTAATATTAATTTCAGTTTAAGTATCTACTAGTAAATACTTTTCTACTATAAAAAGAAAATCTCATGCTTACTGTAAATACCATTCGAAGTCACAAGAATAAAATCAGTGTCAGTTACCTGTTTAATTTTTATTTTTGTACATCTTTTAAAACTCTCTTTTCTATCTAATAACTGTCCAAGTAGTCACTATCGGTAATCTCTCATTCGTAGTTTCATTGAGAGAACTTAATTGAAATTATATAAAAAAAAGACTCAAAATGATCGAATTTGTATTTTTCAGATCCTCCTTTCTTCACACTGTTGTATACATTGTATAGTGAGCATACATAATTTTCTGGAATATCTGTACTATTTAATTCCGAAAAAATAATGAAGAACTATACTTTTCAACCCTATATCACTAATCTATATTATTACATAATAATATATTACAAGGAAGAAAAGTGAAAGGAATGTATAAGCATGAAAGTAATTTAAATGAGGAATAAATAATAATAATGAATAATGAACTTTTAAAAATATCACAATTTTCCTATTTTGATTTCCTAACATGATAAAACTCAGAATGAATGGAGGATAAATAATAAGAGATAAAGAAAAGAAAAAACGGTGAAATCAAAGAAATCCAGGAGTCACACTTACTTCCTGTAAAAAAAGCAACAAAAAAGACACAAAAGTTTAGACCCTCCCGACGATATACATACTTGTGTATTAAAAAATACAACAATGACTTGATTGTATACGATACGGTACGATACAAAACGATACGTATGCAAAGCATATTTTTTCATTATACAGTATAGACTGATAACATAGTGAATTTACAGTTGACAGTACATACAAATCATTCGACAAAATGTAATTTTTATGTACCGTGGAAGACGTTAAAGCAATCAATAACATAAGTCTTGGACAAAAAAATTTTTTTTTTTGATTACTCTGATTAATAGTATTTACAGAGGCCGTCAGAATACTTATATATACACGAAATAAAGAAAAAAGTAAAATAAATATGCACACTGGCGAGAGTATATAATTACTCGGCTTCGACATTATAAAGTACCGTACATATTACATGGTTGCAGGTATAAAGAAAAGTATTCGGGATTTTTTCAAATTTCCAGCAAAAGACGAAATGAAACTTGATACTCCTTGTTCTGCTGTATTCTAAATTCTAACAATATCTAAGTCTAAGAGACAAAGAGAAAGCCTTCGTGGGTGTACTTATATGTGTATGTGTGTTTTTTGTACTCGATTCTTACTGCTGCAAACAATTACCTACGCTGTAATACAGCTGACAAATATGCATACAGAATTGTCATATTATGTATTATCAATTTCCTGAAAACTAGGTTTCTATTTGGATCGAAATGGAAGAAATGAATATTATGTAATGTTATTTGTTCCTATTCCTTGGTATTTGTAGTTTGTAGATATAGCACTGGTGCTTATTGCATTGCACATTTTCGACATGTAATTGTGTACAATTTTTTCCAAGTATACGTTATGTACATGTAAAAGGTATTTTTTCTCTAAATGAAAAGATGCAGTTGAATTTCTAACCCTACATGAAAAATGGTGTTCTGCCTTCGCTGTGTCATTTTTGCTTGCTGGGCAATTTAGTTATATATAACTGTCATATTAAGTAGTTATGAATGCATATACATTATAGTGTAGACTAGAGAGAATTTCAATGTTATTGTGAATAGTTCTCAAATATTTTCATGACCAGTGTACTTGTATTATGCATATATTATACATTTGATACATCACGAGTTTTAAAATAAATGACTTTTTGAGTTATATATTTGGTATTTTGGAAACGAGTTTCAGATCTTCTGGTTATAAGACGGTAAGTAAGTAACAAGAAAAACATGTCCTAGGTGGAAACTTACACTTCTTCTTCCTCCTCTTCTTCACTGCAAGTAAAAAAAGTAAAGAGAAAGCGTTATTTTCAGATTTCGGAACATTTATTGAAGAACTTTATGAAAGAAAAAACCAACAAGTCATTTGATACACATACTTTTATCCTTGCCTTCTGCTATGCATTATTATTAGCATGATGCTATATGTATGTATTATGTTATGTTATATCAATGTAAAACAATCCTTCTTCCCACTTGAATTCCATGTTCTCCCAATTTTAACCAAGCAATAAAATCTTATTTAATATATCATAATATACTATTACTGGTCTGATTAATCTCGAATTTAATCAAGAAAATAATGCTCTTGCAAGGTCATCGACTCGATTAATTACTGTTAATTTAATTGATCCTAGTTAATAAGGATACAAAAGTAAGATAATCGCCAAAAAATAGTTTAAAGGTCTGTAGTCTGTATATCTCTCTTTTTGTTAGCCCACACGATCTTTCTTTCGTCAGGGAAGCGGAAGTTGATACTCTCTAAAACGATCTCAAGAGTTGATACCCGCCTACACAAATTTATTTACACGCTACACACTCGATATAAATATAAGACAGGAAGACGATCTGGCTGGTAGAACCCACGTTTTTTTTCCCTAAACTTTTTTGCTGGGTGCACAAGAGGGTATATTATATATCTAATACATTTTTCCGTCACAAGATTATTATGCGTGGATTTTGTAGGTGGAAGTCAGAAGTTATTCATATCTTTAAAAACATATCTCTCACTCACCTACATATGTAGCTATGTAAGTGAAAGATTTTCGGTATTTATCTCAAATCAATCAAGCTTTTCCATAAAGGGATGGATTCTAGAATGAGTCAAAACCCTCAGTAGACAACTTAAATTCTTCTAGGTATGTACCAAACTATGTATTTTCCGCTACAAAATATTTAAATCGGTTTTCATAGTACTTGACTAAATTCCTAGTAATGTATTTTTGTAAATACTTTCTAGCCATTTGAAACCCTCAATTCAACAGTTTCCAAACTGTTGATTTTTGGCACAAAGCTCTCCTCCGTCAAGATAAAAGGATACTAGATCTTCCTTCCAAAAATTAAAAATCAATAATATACCTGTAAGTTTAAAAAAATACTTAAGTATTTTAAGCTAAATCGGCTAACCATTTTCAATGTATATTTTCACTAGTGGTGATTCATCATTTTATTATTATGTACACAGCGTTAAAGTTTCTACGAGATTCGAGATTAGATACTTTTTGCAATTTCCTGCCATCTTATTTTCATTAATTAATGTGTAATAATATGTGGGTAGTTGATACTTGACGATTCACAAGGTAAGTAAAAGGAATTTCAATATGATCCTGAGAAAATAGGCATTACCATCACTACAAAATTTCTTTGCGATTGTAGATTGTATATACGGTTTACATACATATACATATGGAATTGTAATATTGGAGGTTCTTCTTCTACCACATTGAATATACATACAAGATAGCTGGACTATAATGTTAAATGAGAACGGGGAAACATTTGCACTGTTCCCATCATCCAATAGTATTCATTCTAGGAATCCAAGTCAGTCAGTCAAATAGTGTATAAGCAATGTGTAGAATGTAGCAGTAGAATTAATAGAAGATGTGTTACACATCATGTGTATATATGAAGCAGAAGGAAACTTGTGCTAAATTTAATCTCCTCCACTGGCAAGTCGCCATGCGGCATTCTTAGGTATTTTTCATCCCAAATTATTTCAGCTCGTGAATTGAAGGGAACACACACTGACGATGAAACGATCCCTGATGTTCTTGCTTTCCTGGATCGTCTTCCCTCGTCTAAAGAAGAAGTCGAATCCAAGTAGAAGTAGAGCAGCACGGAAAAAACATGTTCACTCCGTGTAAATGAGTTCACACTTATACATAATGTATATATAATATGTTATGTATTTAATGGTGGATTGGGATGTTGAGATCTGAACTTATTTTGAATTGATCGGCTGCTCTCTTTCTTTACAATATTACGATGCTTCATTGATCTTATAGATCTTGGTCTTGGGCTTCTCACACAGGATCACTTTTTAATCCTCTAGAATAGTGAATAGTATAAGAGGATGCTTCCAAAACTGATCATTGACCATTGGTATAGGATGTAGGATGTTCAAATTTTATTCTTGACTGGGTAACTCCTTTTTCAAGTGTGGGAAAACAGTAGACTTGAACGACCACCGAACCAAATGTTGTTGAGAAACTCGTAAATATTAAATTATATCAATGAAAAGTTAGCAACGTAAGTAGATATTGGTACTAATCCTTCCATTTGATTGATTCCTGACTATATAATACTATATACTTTAGTTGGTATATATATATAAACTATTATTGGACTTAACTTGGCACTTTTGCTAAACACAGTAAGAGTTAGTGAACAAAAGTTGATAGTTGATACTTAAAACTTAAGCATCTAATGAGGATATTTGTCTACGTTAAATTTAAATTCACTTCCTAAATTTTTAAATAACTCAATTTAATTTCATCAGCTGAAACTTTCTCAACATTTATTAACCTTTTGTTGAGCATGGAATTCAAGAGGAGAGTAGCGTTTTCCATAATATATTATAGAAAAAGGGATTTTAGTAAAATTATTTAAAAAATTATTATATAAACTTACGAGTAGACTTCCTCCTCGTCGGACATGGTTCAAAAGGTTGCCTGGAAGATATTGAAAATTTAATTGGAAATAATGTAAAGCAATAACAACAATTTTATTACAATACGCTGGATTAAGTTTCCAACCCGAAAGGATCGAACAAAACGATGCAACAAGAATTATTATTTTGAAAGAAGTGTATCAACAATTAACGCCGTTATATTTTTTACGCCATGAAATATACGTGGCCACCCGTCGTAAAAAAAGTTTTAATATTCCATTCAAAAATACCATCGAAACTTTTATTTTAAAAACAACAAGTGAAATTTCAAAAATACTTCGAGACGTTAAGTAAGCAGAAAAGGATGATAAGCTAGGATTCTAATTGAATACTTGCCCCTCTTATCTCACATCTGTTCTTTCTCGTTAATTTTGATGCTTTTCCTTTTCCGTACCGAATTTGCTGATCATTTTCTACAGTATTGTGACCAATTTTGAAAAAAATCTAATGACGGGTATGAGATGCATGTAAATATCTATCTGTATTCGTCAATCGAGTATTCCGTTCATGCTTTTGACAATTCCGCCGCACAGTCCTGTAATCATTAGTAAAGTTTTAAAGGGTTTTCGATAAAAATGTTTAGAGTTTGTTGAATTCTTTACACGTAGCGCAACTTTCAATGTACATACAGTGTACAATTTACCTTAAAGCCGTCTTTAATCAAACAGTCGAAGAGTTTCTGAGCTTCATTCTGCAATTTTTGCAATTTTTCATGCCTTTTCCCCGTAATCGTTTTAGTAGCTGTAAAAAATAACATTTTTGGTGCTTTCACGGTTTTTTTACAATTCAAGTGTCTTTGTGACTTATTATACTCTTAAAAAATTATTTGATTGCTTTCGGTTTTTGTTGTATTTTACCAGCAAAACAATTTTTTTCCATAACGTCTCTCAACTGCTGTCGTTTGTTGAACATATCATCTGTCGATCCCACGGCAAGGTTTTTACGAATATAATGCTTATTCAGTCCATCACTTTTCAACTGCGAAAAATCGAGTATAACTAATGACTGTTTGTACAATTTTCGATTTCAAAGCTTTCATATATTGTTTCATAACATGTCGCTGGGGAAAAACTTTGACTTACAATATTTAGTTTTTTGCCCATGCAATAAACAACAGGATTTTCATCGATATTTCCCGTGCACTGCTTCTTTAGGTCCTCTAGTTGGTCTTTGACATTTTTCTCAGCAAGTCGGCACACGTCCGCTGTCTTTATTAAAACCCAAAATCAAGACAGAGATGTCAAAGATATTGAACACAATTGCATTTTTTGCTTAAGATTTTGATAAAAAACGTTGGAAAATAAATAAAGGAACGATTATGAAAGGCCCAGTATGTATTTATAAATTATGGATGGTTTAAATATTATATCTAACAGCCCTTTAAAAAAACTCATATCAAATTTCATAAAAATTTCATGAGATTGACAATCGATGATGGGTTTGCATGATAATTTATGAAACTGTTGCCAAAATCTCACGAAAGTTGATACGATTTTAGGCCAAAATCGTGTCAAAATCTCATGCGATTTTTTTCTAAGGAAATTCAACATTTTTATCTCTTTATCTTATCTCTTTCTATATAAATCTTGCCCAAAGTATACGAATGGGGGCTTAGGGTTCGTACATGTCGAATTTTCAGTTTTTTTCTAAAACTTCTACATATGTATGCCAGTCTGCAGAAAAAAAGGTTCGAAAAACATTTTACAATC